>CAKNWT010088529.1:0-12051 GCA_932066315.1 Andricus coriarius | reverse complement strand
CGTATAGAAATTTTCCAGTACATATATAAGTTGTAGATGAGATAATGCTAACAATAATTTTATATTCCAAAATAATTTAGTTAATTTAAATAATTCTAATAACGTAAGTTTGCTTTGTAATAAACAGTTACAAAAATATTTTCCATTGTCTATTTAACCTCAAAAGTAATTATCAAAATAATACTGAAAAGTTAATAATTCTGACATAATTTAATTGGGTCAAGTATCAAAAACAATGAAATAATGTAAATCTCCCTTTTCCTTAACTTTTTACTACAAATTTTAGTTGTAAATAGTCTGACTACAAGTATTGTGTGACATGGCGTACTATTATTCTGAGAAAAAATGAATTTTTTGAATCACATATTACGCCATGTCCAAACCCAATTTTCGAGATCTGCTAAAATACATTTATAATAATAGTAAAGTTTGTGCTAATATGTTCTTGATCAATCATTATTTTTGACTGATAGACTCATTTTCACATTCCAATAGGTTTTAATAGAGCATAATTAAGTTGAAATTGGAACCTCATTTTCTCAGTTTGACAGTTGAGGGACATGGCGCACTATAATTCTGGGGCGACGATTTGTTATCTCAAGATGAAAAAAGAGCATCGTTAAAAATTATTTTTAAAATCTAGGGAAATATTCCTGTTTTTATTGTAACTAAGTTCGAAAGAGAATTGAAGGTGGGCTTTGTAAGAAAATATTTCAGGTTAAAAATGCTTATTTATAAATATTTATTTACAGTTTTATATTTTTGCTGTCTCTTTCAGGTAATAGTTGCAATTCTTATTTAATACTAATATTGTAGAGCTCATTTTATTCCTCGACGGATACTCTACAAATCTCTTTCGTACGTTTCTATTGAAAAAGTCTCATTCAAGAATAATAAAATTGCTAATTTTATTAACAATACTTTTCTTGAAACCTTTTTTAAAATAAAAACATACCAAAGAGATTTTTAGATACATATTCAACGAATTAAATGAGCCCTACGCCATTAGGATTAAATAAGAAGGGAAAACTTTACCTAGAGGAGAAGCAAAAACTTAAAACTGTAAATAAATATTGCTACATATGCATTTTTAACCTGAAATATTTTATTCTAAAGTTCGCCTTCAATACTCTTCCAAAATTAGTTACAATTAACGATGGAAATATTTTCCTTGAATTTAAAAATCGATTTCAACAATGCTCATCTTTCAACTTGGGATAACTTGTGTACATTCCTGTACCTGAGGCCGAAGACTTATTTGTACTTAAACTTGAATATTGAAAATTAATACTTCGAAAATTATAGATTATTCGCAGCGTTATCATAAGTTTGTGATTTTTAAATGTATAGCTCTTTAAGCATGTGCACTTGCCATCACAAGATGAAAAAGAGCGTCGCTTAAAATGATTGCTAAAATCTAGGAAACTATTCATATTGTTATTGTAACTAAGCTTGGAAGAGAATTGAAAACGGTCTTTAGCAAAAAATATTTCAGGTTGAAAATACTTATTTAAGAATATTTATTTACAGCTTTCTATTTTTTCTCTCACTTCAGGTAAACGTTGCAATTCTTATTTAATACTAACGTTGTAGAAGTCATTTTATTATTCGACGGATACTCTACAAATATCTTTCGTACGTTTTTATTGAAAAACTCTCATACAAGAATTATACAATTGCTAATTTTATTAACAATATTTTTCTTAAAACCTTTTTTAAAATAAAAACATACCAAAGAGAATGTTAGATACATATTCAAGGAATATAATGAGCCCTACAACACTAGGGTTAAATAAGAATGGCAAATTTTACCTATAGAGAAAAAAAAATTTAACATTAAATAAAAATTGTTGTATAAACAATTTTAACCTGAAATATATTATTCTAGAGTTCGCCTTTAGTACTCTTTCAAAATTAGTTACAATTAACAATGGAAACATTTTCCTTGAATTTAAAAATCGATTTTAACAATGCTCATTTTTCAACATGAGTTAACTTGTGTACATCCTTAAACGTGAGGTCGAAGACTTTTTTATATTTAAACTTAGAATATTAAAAAATAATACTTCGAAATTCGCATATTACTTGCAACGTTATAATAATAAGTTCGTGATACTAAATGTATAGATCTTTAAGGGTGGACATTTGTTATCTCAAGATGAAAAAAGAGCATCGTTAAAAATTATGTTTATAATCTAGGAAACTATTTCGATTCTTATTGTAATTAAATTCCAAAGAGAATTGAAGGCGGGCTTCAGAAACAAATATTTCGGGTTAAAAATGCTCATTTAACAATATTTATTTACAGTTTTATGTTTACGTTTTCCCTTTAGGTAAAAGTTGAAATTCTTATTTAATACAAATGTTCTGGGGCTCATTTAATTTTTCTAAGGATATTCTCTACAAATCTGTTGGATACGTTATTATTGAAAAACTTTATTTTTCTTAAAATATTTAAAAAAATATTTACCAAATAAATTTGTGGAGAAATATTCAACGAATAAAATGAGCCCCAAAATATTAGGATTAAATAAGAATGAAAAATTTAAACTAGAAGGAATGCAAAAACATAAATCTGTAAACAAATAATATTCTTAAATAAGCATTTTCAACCTGGAATAGGATTATTCTATAAAGTTCGCCTACAGTACTCTACCAAAATTACTCATTATTAACAATGGGAATATTTCCCTTGAAGTTGAAAGTCAATTTTAACAATGCTCATTGAGGCCCAATGTTATTAATATTATAAAAACATAGCCATTTAAATGCCTGAAATACTCCCCGTCTACGGCTGTTATAAAAATGTACAAATTAAAGTTAAGCACATTTTCCTGTAATAAAAGTTACATTTGTGATAAAATAGTTTCTATTTATTTAAAATTTTTTATTAAAATATCATTTATACCCTCTGGAACCCCTAAATGTGTACACGCACTACACCCGCATTAACCCTCACGACGTGCGACCCGCACGACGTGCGACGCACCTGCAGAGCATATGCTGCTGCATCTGCCTGGTCCCCTGCGTGCACGCTGTGCGAGAAAATCGGCACGCTACGACGCATAGTCAGCGCATTTTGCTATCTGGCAAATGTACCGTTAAATGACATGCGAAAAATCATGATGGAAGTAATGGGGATGTATGAAGAAAAGCAGGAGAAGAGGGTAGAGGAAGGAAATAAGGAAAGAAATTATGCAGAAAATGACAGAGCTGAGGAAAGAAATGAGGAAATGGGAAAAGGTTAGGGAAAAGTTAGAGAAAAGGATGCAGACGCTGGAGAAAAGTCTAGAAAAGAAGGAAGAGCCGAATAAAAAAGTAGAGGAGCTGGAAGGTAGGCTAAAAAATAGAAAGTTCAAACCGTGAGTTTAGAGTAGGGAAGAGTGGGAATAAGGAGAAGGAAAGGCTGAGAAAAATAGAACAAAGAATAGAAAAGAAAGAGAGAGAAGATAGAAAAAGAAACATGGTGATAAAGGGTCTAAGATTAGAGGGGGATGGGATGATGGAAGGAGTAGAGGAAGTACTGAAAAGGATTGATGTTAAGGTAGAGATAGAGGAAGTGCGAGGTGTAGGAAGGGAAGAGCGAAGAGGGGAGAGTATGGTTCTTGTGAAACTAAAACAATGGGAACATAAGAGGGAAGTAATGACAAAGAAGAGGATGTTATATGGAAACTCGGAGATAATAGAGGATGATTTGACATGGGTAGAAAGAAATATGCAGTATAAGTTAAGGAAAATAGCGGAAGAGGAAAGAAAAAAGGGAAGAAGAACATGGGTTAAGTATGGGAGAATACAGATAGGAGGTGTATGGTGGAATTGGGACGAGGACAGGGAAGAGTTAGTAAAAAATGAGGTATCGGGAAACTAGGAGAGAAAGGATCGGGCGATAAGGAAATAAAAAATAGTAGGAAACAAAAAGAGACGAGAAACGAAATTAGGGAAGATTGGAGAATATGCTACTGGAATATAGCAGGCTTAGAAAGAAAGAATAGGGAGTTTATGAAAAATTTGACACAATGGGATGTAGTAGTAATGATGGAGACGTGGCTAGATGAAAGGGGATGGGAAAGAGTAAGGGGAAGATTACCAAGAGGTTACAAATGGCAAGTTCAGAATGCAAAGAGGAAGAATAAAAAAGGCACAGCGATGGAAGGAATGGTGGTGGGAGTAAGGAACGAATGTATAACAGAGAAGAATAAAAAGGAGATGAAAGAATACAAAGAAGGATTAATAGTAGAAGAGATAAATATGGGAGGAGAGAGGTGGAAGATAGTGGGGGTCTATGTGAACGGAGACATGCAGGAGAAATCAGAGGAGATGGGAGAACTGATGGAAGAAAATAAGCAAGAGATTATACTTGAAACAGTTCGTTTTTTATTAAGTTTTATTTTCTACCTAGCCTTAAGCGCTAGTAAAATTAGTCAGACCCAGAAAGGAGAAGATGGATTGAGGCATACACAATTTAACCACAAATTGATATTTATTCAGTTTCAAGTCAATTTTATAACGATGATTCTTTACAGACTATCAGTCGTCGTAGTTAAAATCTATTCAGTCTTATGCTGTTTCATAAGATGTAGTATCACGCATGAATAATCCTAGTTTTATAGCGTATGATAGCGAAGATTCCTTATAGGCTATCAGTCTCGGTAGTTATAATTGTTCAGTCGCGTCTAGTTTCATGAGTCTACATGTCACGCATGGATAAGCCTGGTAAATCACGATCTCATAACCTATAGAGCGTCCTAATATTGCAGTTGCACAGTCTTAGTCGTACCGCGTGGACTCTAAATCTATAATGACCCGGTAACAATAATAATAATACTGCGGTCTCTGACTTCACAATTTTCGTCGTGGTATCGCATCTTGAAAATTGCACACTTGTAATACTTTAACGGCACCTCGTAGAGCGTTACCTGTTTCGAAATCTTAAAAAGAGAGGTAATCTTTTTCCGGAGCCTGTTGCAGCGTGCCCGGAAAAGAACAAAAAAGTCAAAAGTCTGGAGCCTGGAACAGCGTACCCAAGACAAATAAAAGGTTAACAAAAGAGTATCTGGAGCCTGGTTCAGCGCCCCCAGGAAATAATACCTGTAAGAAAATCTGGAGCCTGGAGCAGCGCACCCAGCGTCAGTAACACAAATAAACAATATTTATCAAAAATCAAAAGAAACAAACTTGGAGCTGGTATGGCGTGCCCAAGTAAAAAGAAACAAACAAAGATACAGGAGCCTAGGCGGCGTAGCTGAATACGATATTTCCGGAGCCTGGTACACTATACCCGGAGTAGCAAAAACTACAAACCTCTATCCTTCCTGAGCGTGAAGCCTTGCAGCTTACTCGGATGGATAGTCCGGATGTGGACTTCGATTTCCCGTAGTCCACTCGAGAGTGCTTTTTTAGCATCTCGTCTCCCTTCTTATACCGTCGCCGGTTGAGGTAGGTCGCGGGAGAGAGGATCCTGCGCTTCCTGGCGCCACTACTCGGAAACATTTACGCCAGTCGCATGGCTACCTCCGTGTCGGATTTCTCCTGCGTGTTAGGGTAGCCTAACCTCAGGCGCTGGATAGAGTGATCGTTTCATCTGCCCCCTTTTCGAGAAGAATCCTACTTAGGGGGCTTCTCGAAACATCAATGGTTGTTGGTGATGTCTATGTCATCTTCCAGCTCCTGTCGCTCTTTGTTTGAGATGTGGAGCACCATTGAGTCCAATTGATCCTCTTCAGAGTCATCACCGAAAATTTCTTCGAACTTCTTCTGGAGATGGGATTGTTTGCAGATGATCTTCTTGACCCGTTGGTTGATGGTCTTCCTCCGCTTGGGTTTGATCGCAAGGGTTGGTCTGGACCGTCTTTTGGATGTTCTTCGTGTCTCTCCCATTGGCTCTATCGGATCCGTACCCTGGTCTCGAGTAGAGACCATGACGTCTGTTGGGATGACGCGTATGGTGGTGACCGACTTGTATTGCGCGTTCTTGACACGAGGATGCTTCCTTTTATTCGTGATCAGGCGGGGTCGTCCCACAACCACGTGTTGGTGGCTGCTTCTCATCCTCACGGTATTTGATTCTTCCCCTCCAACTTGGGTGCCGGCGTCGACCTTGTTTAACTGGTGGTACGATATCACCTGGGTTGAGGCGTCCATCTGACTAAACAAAGTAAGGGGATTCCAAAATGCATGTAATAGGGTGGGTTATACAATATGCGCGTGGTTCTTAGGGTGATCCGGCACGCTGTTAGTGACCCAGACTTAAGCTGAGTGGTAACTTCTAATTTCATTACCATGGAACATTCCCCGCTCTACCCCGTTTCTCAAGTCAGCCACGATGTAGGTTCCCTGTCCCATTACTTTCTTTATTTCATATGGGCCCTCGAAGATTGCCATAAATTTAGCGGAGCTTTTTAAGAATTTATCTGACAGGTTGCAAGCTTTTATTAGCACCCTGTCGTTCACCTGGTATGTGGCAGGCTTCTTCAGCAAGTTGTGTTTTTCCGCTATATTCAAACCCTTCCTCAAGATAGAGTTTCTCGTCAGAGTTAACATCTCTTCGTGGCTCAGATCTTCGGTTTCTGCTTTTCTTTGAATCCATTTTCTCCAGAAACTGGTAGGTTTTTTTAGCATCAGTTCCATTGGCGTGAATCCTGTTGTATCATGGTGGATTTCGTTTATCACGTTCTCTATGGTTTGTAATTTGTCATACCCTGCAGAATGCCTGTGGTCTTGAAGCAAGATACGGAAGAATTTTAAGAGTTCCCTGTTTACTCGTTCGACCATGTTCGCCTGTGGGTGCCGGATTGAAGTGAGCGTGTATTCTATGCCTTCTCTTTTCAGCTTATCTCCCCAGGTCTTATTCGTAAATTGGGTCCCATCGTCGGTAACGATTCTCTTAGGTTTTCCTATCTGATGGACAAAGTTTTCGAATATTTTTTTGATGGTAGCCTGAGTTGTTTGTTTCCTCAGGGCGTATAACCTGACGTATTTAGTGAAAGCATACAATACCGCGAGCACGTATCGAGATCCGCATTTCGAGCTGGGTAAGGGGCCGTAGAAATCGATAAATACGACCTCCAGAGGTTCTGTAATTATGATTGGTTGGGCAGGGGCAAAACTACTTTGGGTTGTGATTTTGTTCTTTTGACAAGTGTCACAGGACCTGATGGTTTTTCTGATGACCTTTCCCAAGCTTGGAAGGTGGAAATCTTCGTTTATCATGGCCTGACATTTCCTAGCCCCTATGTGCCCATATATCACGTGGCATTCCAATATTAATCTCCTTGCCAGTTCGATTGGCAGACAAATTTTCCACTGGAGGTGGCATTTCTTATATACACAGTCCTCAATGCACCAGTAGTTGTCGTTATGGGCCATGTTTTCCATGATTTTCTTAAGTTTGGGATCGTCTTTATGACCCTTTTTCAGTTATAAAAACATGTCTCTGCAACTTCTTGTGGGTTTCTTTGCTAGGTGGTAAATTACGATGCGTTTGTCCTTAGTCTTAACTTGTTCGTAGTCGTCGATGGTCTGTCTACTGAGAGCGTCTGCAATGAGATTTTCCTTTCCTGGACAGTACTCCGATTTTATGGCATAATCTTGGATCGCCATGATCCACCTTGTTAACCTTCCGCTTAGTCATTTGCAGGTTTGGAGGAACGTGAGCGCTATGTGATCCGTGCGATGAATGATCTTTGCACCCAGTAGAAAGCTTCGGTACTTCGGTAAGGACCAGACCAGGGCCAGAAGTTCTTTTTTCATGGTAAAGTATGCTACTTCTGCGCCTTTTGAGGTACGACTCCCACAGGCAACGATCCTCGCTTCGCCAAGCTCGTAGTGCTTGTAAAGCACAGCTCCCAGGGCGTAATCACTCGCATCAGTTTGTAGATAGAAAGCTTTTGTTGGATCGGGAAAATAGAGCATGACTTGACAATTGAATAATTTTTTAATTCTCTCAAATGTTGTCTGTTGCTTTTCCACCCATTTCCACTTATTTCCCTTTTTCAAAAGCTCTAGGACCGGCCCTAGTTCTTCTGGAAACTTCTCTGTAAATTTTGAGCAGAAGTTGACTGTTCCTAAAAACCCATGTAGCTGTTTTTTGTTTTTAGGTATACTAAAGTGCTTTATGGCCTGAATCTTTCCAGGATCTGGCCTTATTCCGGCTGCGAAAATGATGTGCCCTAACAAGGTAGTCTCAACTCGTTGAAATTCGCATTTGCTGAAATTTAGAGTTATGTTATGCTGTCTGAATCTTTCTAGGGCTAATCGTAGGTGATCGAGATGTTCCTCCTCAGATTTAGAGGCTAACAGTAGATCGTCGACATAGGATTATTATCAACTCGTTTAACCCTTTTAACACCTCGTCTAAACCTCGAACCAATGCCGCAGTGCTGGTTTTTAACCCAAAGGGGTTACAAAAATGCTGTATATTTCTTGGATTCTGGGCTCAGTGGAATCTGCCAGAAACTCATGTTCATGTCCAAACTACTTAGTACCCTCTTATTCCGAGATCTCTGAAATAGAATTTCCATATTTTCCGTTCCCTCGTGGTCCTCTTCAAGAACCTCGTTTAGTTTTCTTGCATCGAGACAGATGCGTATTTTACGACTTTTTGTTGTTGTCACAACTAGAGGGTTTCTTAAAGGGGATTCTTAAATCTTAAGCTTTGTTGAGGGGAAACCTGCTCGTAACTGACTATTTTCTTATTAAGCTCTTCCTCTTGTAATTTTTCGTCTTTGTACCAAGTTATGCTATGTACTTCTTTCGTTACTCGACAATCGTTGATTTCTTCTTGTAATTGTATTGTGCAAGAGTTTTTATTATGTTGGATAGTTGACGTGTCATCTCTTCAGTTAATTATAGCACCAAGAGGCTTTAGTAGTCCACGCCTAAAATGCATTTTTTTATTAGTTGTGGTACTATCCATAATATTCCTTGATAACTGACATTATTAAATTGTAAGTTGGCGAATATTTATCTTCGCAACCTCACCGGCCTTCCACCAGTGGCTCCCACGACTGAGACTCCAATTATGGGAAGAGTTGGGCATTTTTCAAATGACCCAATTTTTTCTTCCGTCTCATTCCAATATCGGTGTTTAAACTTACTACAGAATTTTCTAAAATCGTCGTTGTCTTCTTTTACTAAGTCCCACCAATCCTTGGCCATACCCCTCAAGCAGCTGCCAATTACAAACGCAGTTTGTGTGCTAGTGGGTTTAACTGCAGCTCAAAAGTCAGTTAGTTCTTTTAAGAATTTTGTTGGTGAAGACCCTTCACTAAAAACCGGTGTCTTTGGACTGATTCTGAGGCCTTCGACGTTCCCTCCATTTCCTGCATAGTTTTGTTGTTCCAATCCGAAATTCCTGAACCTCTCTTCGAACTGGTTTTGTCTGAGTGAAACTGAGCGTATATCCTGTGTATTTTTGCTAACTTCTTCCTTTGCTAAGTTCAGGATTTGTTCATTCGTAGCCATAGTACGATGCGTAATGTCCTTCAAGCATTCCTCCACAACTTGAAAACGAACTTCGTTCAATTTTCGTAGTGAACTGACTTGTTTTGTCGTTTCTTCAAGCATTCTAGCTTCTAAGTCTTCGGTTTCTCCGCGTAATTCTGTTGTGACTGCGTTGATTCTCTTTTCGACCCCTTCAAGTCTAGAATAGAGTTCCTTGGCTGCCTCTCGTAATCTTTCACTTTCGCGTCGGAGTTCAGCGTATTTATCTGTGTTGTCGAAATTGTAAGAGCGTATATCTTCATTCCTAGGTGGGACTGTGTCCCAAGAGGTCAAATTTAACTCTTCTTAGAATGATCGGCGCCTTTCAGATATATTCAGTGTCTTGGGGATGGTCGCTGTATGGCGAGATGTGTTTCGTAGAGTACAGTCTTCGGTTTGAGTCGATGGTAAGTTTAGTTCTACTGCCCCCTGTTCCTGATAGGTCGGCGTGGCAGGGCTGCTTATATTCGCCTATCCATCCTCATCTTGGATGTCGATTTCGGGTGGACTCGAAGGCTTGCTAACATTGCCGCGTTTGCTCGGACGGCCACGTGCGCGAGGCATGATTTTTATTTTAGAGAATTTTCAACAATCTTCTTTTCTGGGTCCCTGTTCGGGCGCCAATGAAAGAGCTCGTTTTTTATTACGTTTTATTTTCTACCTAGCCTAAGCGCTACTAAAATTAGTCAGACCCAGAAAGGAGAAGATGGATTGAAGCCTACACAATTTAACCATAATTTGATTTTATTCAGTTTCAAGTCAATTTTATAACGATGATTCTTTACAGACTATCAGTCGTCGAAGTTACAATCTATTCAGTCTTATGTTGTTTCATAAGATGCAGTATCACGCATGAATAATCCTAGTTTTATAACCTATCTTAGCGAGGATTCCTTATAGGCTATCAGTCTCGGTAGTTATAATTATTCAGTCTCATCTAGTTTCATAAGCCTACATGTCACGCATGGATAAGCGTGGTAAATCACAATCTCATAACCTAGAGAGCTTCCTAATATTGCGGTCGCACAGTATTAGTCGTACCGCGTGGACTCTAAATCTATAATGACCCGGTAACAATAATAATAATACTGCGGTCTCTGACTTCACAATTTTCGTCGTGGTATCGCGTATTTTGTGTAAATTGTGTAAAGGCAAAAGTCTGGAGCCTGGAACAGCGTACCCAAGACAAATAAAAGGTTAACAAAAGAGTATCTGGAGCCTGGTTCAGCGTACCCAGAAAATAATGCATGTAAGAAAATCTGGAGCTTGAAGCAGCGCACCCAGCGTTAGTAACACAAATAAACAATATTTATCAAAAATCAAAAGAAACAAACTTGGAGCCGGTATGGCGTGCCCAAGTAAAAAGAAACCAAAAATGATACAGGAGCCTAGACGGCGTGCCCTGAATACGATATTTCCGGAGCCTGGTACAGCGTACCCGGAGTAGCAAAAACTACGGACCTATATCCTTCCTGAGCGTGAAGCGTTGCAGCTTACTCGGATGGATAGTCCGGATGTGGACTTCGGTTTCCCGTAGTCTACTCGAGAGTGCTCACTTTGCACCTCGTCTCCCTTCTTATACCGTCGCCGGTTGAGGTAGGTCGCGGGAGAGAGGATCCTGCGCTTCCTGGCGCCACTACTCGGAAACATTATCGCCTTTCGCATGGCTACCTCCGTATCGGGTTTCTCCTGCGTATTAGGGTACCCTAACCTCAGGCGCTGGATAGAGTGATCGTTTCATACTTATAATAGGAGGAGATTTTAATGCGAGAACAGGAGATAGAGGAGGAAGGGAATGGGGTGGAGAGCGAGGAAGGATATCCAAAGACAAGATACTGGATGGGGATGGAAAGAAATGTTTGAAGAGCCTAGGGGAGATGGGATGGTTAATCCTAAACGGAAGTTTAGAGGTGGATGAGAAAGGGGAATATACACGTTCAGGAGGAAAGAGGGGAACAGTAATTGATTATGTGGTAGTGGAAGACGAGGTAAGGAAAAAGGTTAAGAAACTAGAGGTAAAGGACTATATAGATTCGGATCACTTTCCCTTAATAGTGACAGTAGAGGGAGAAATGGGTAATAACAATAAGGATAAAAAGGAAGCAAAAACAAAAAGAGCAGGAAGAGGGGATTGGTCAATGGAAGGTAAAGAAGAATTTAAAGAAAAAGTCAAGAATATCAAACTGGGGGAAGGAAATGTAACCAAGGAAATGGAAATAACGATAGGAGAAATAAAACGAGCGTTAGAGTGCACAAGCAAAAAAGAGGTTAGCGAAGGAGGGGATAGAAGTGGACAAAACTTTTGCTTTCCTCAGCTCATCAGAGCTTAATTCAGGTACAGAGGGTTTCATTTTCCCATGCCAGGACGGTGTCAAGAAGTTCCCAGCGTTAGGTGCAGAGCGTGTCATGCAACGCTGAGTACCTGGAACACATACTATCGGGGTGTCCCACCCACGCAGGAACGACGTACATCTACAGACATAATGCGGCCCTAAGAGTGCTTTATTACCATATTTGTGGCTCTTAAGGTGTTGGCCGCGATCCTGCCCTGCCGAACGCTCCAAGGGAGAT
>CAKNWT010088527.1:0-11735 GCA_932066315.1 Andricus coriarius | reverse complement strand
TCCAGATTTTTGTCGACATTTTTAGAAATCTTTTAAATTAAAAATTTCCCAGAAATCTTAAGAAATTTTTTTATTCTCTTGAAACCTTTGAAAATTCCCAATTTCCAAAGCTTTAAATATGATTCTCGGCTTGAATTCGCATTCCCACTTAGTTCCCGGTTTTCCCGATTAGTAGACACCCTGTATCTAAATTTAAGTGAGTTCGTCGTCAAAAGTCTTCTGATTTGAAAGCCTTAACTTATATAAGCAACTAACTTTAACCTTTATACAATTTTTTATCATTGCAATGTTAAAGCTTAGGGACTTAAAATTCAAAGCTTTTAAATTCTAAAACACTCAGAATATAAAAAATCGAAGCTATCGAAAATCAAACCTTTCACGCAATTGAAAACTTCGATTTTTTAAATCAGAGATACAAATCCGAAAGCGTTATTTTTCATTCAAGCAATAAATTATAAATTGAATTCTAAAGATTAAAGAAACGCGTAATATATTTTAAATAATTTTGCTCGACTAAATCTGAATTACGTAGTTAAAAATGGCTAATTGAAAAGCAAAAACTCAATATCTGAATTATATAATTAGTTATTATATTCCCAGTTAAATTCAATTGAAATCTTGGGAATTTTCTTCAATTAAAGTGCATTCAATTACAATTTTATTAATTCTTTGTATTTCTTTGAATTAATTTGAGTTTTTTTTTAATTTTACTGAGTTCAAGTTGATTTTTTCGGATTCTTTGGAATTTCGGCAATTCAACTGAAATTTCTTCATTCTTTTGAAATATTTTAATTCACTTGCATTTTTGGTCTCTTATGGTCCTGTTTAATCCTTTAGAATTCCTTTGAACTCTTCTGAATTCATTTTAATTCTATTGAATCCCATTGAATGTCCAAATTTTTTAAATACTTTTGAATTCTTTCGAATTCAGATGTACATAAAAATTGCTGGTGGTTAACCCTTCGTGCGTTGCAAACAAAACTTGTTTTTCTATTTAATAGATTAAAATGTAAACATTCAATCATGTAAACATACGAATTTAAAGTTGGTGGAAAGTTCTTATATTTAAAAGCCACGAAACTTTAAAATTTAAGGTTTAGTTAGAAGGTACCCAGAACATAAATGCAAAATCTGAAAACAGTCGAAACTTAAAGCAGCTAATTTTGAAGTGTCCAAATCTAAAAGCGCAAAATTTTAAATATATGTATATAAAAGAGTTTTAAAAAGCATTTATCACTTAATACAATCATAAAAAAACAATCTAATTTGAAAAATAATTTATAATATTTTTTTTTGCAGTACTAGTCGGAGATTCAAGAGCGTTTTTGGGGCCAATGCAGCCAACAGGTCATGGGGTCCAATCCACAGACGGTTGGTTCCGAACAGCCACAATCGCAGTGCCAATTTGCGGCCTTATAGTTCTTTTAATTTTGGCGAGCCTAGCCATCAGATTACTTCAACCGTTGCCAAATCAGATCGACAAATTGGGTTCACATCGAATGCCTGATAATGCGCCACCCTTACTCGGACCACCGAAAGTGCCTTTGGTCTGAAAGACCACTCGATAGATCCAAAGACTTTTTTCTATCATTCTAGAATGTTCTGAAAAAAAACGATACACGTTTAATTAAGGCCCACGCGCACTACCTTCATTTGAAATTCAAGTTAAACACATCAAAAACATGTCAAAAAAGAAAAAATATTTTCAAAACTTAAATTTCAAACGAAGATTTGCGATTGGTCCGAAGACTTCTAGAAAGCTAGCGGGCCCAAGTGGCTCCACTCGGCTGTGAATTTTTCTCGAAGAAAACACCAGTGTAAATTATATAATTATATGTATAAAAATATCTGTAATATCTATTCTCGCGTACCAACATGTTATATATTATTATATATATTTTGTAACTACTAGAAAAATAAGACTCGCATTTCCCCTCGAGGGGGCCAAAATGTTTCGCGGTGAGATTGTGGGAGTGGATCGCGACATTTGAGATTGAACGCATAATATAAAAGGCCATAATTACGATGAATCACGCTTTATAAACAAAATACTAAAATTTATAAGTTTAATCTCAGAATCTTCCTAATTATGGCAAATCAGATCTCTAATAGCGGAGGCTCCATTTTTGCACCGAACTTCTTCTTTATCTACTTTATTTTAAGTTCTCTTTTTCGATCTTTTCTAAATTATTTCTTAGCACCTATTATTTATTCTTCCAATTAAAATGCACACGATGCGATTAATTGAGGAAGCGGTAAAATATCACGAATTTTATCAACATTAAAGCACACAGAAATCTTGAGTAAGATCCGTTTTAAAATTCTTGAAATTTGTAATGATTCTAATTCAAAGTTGAATATTCCCCAAAATATATTTTCCTAATATTTATTTGACTGAAAATCGTGTAACCGAATCACTATTTTACATAGTTTTTACTTGCTCGAGCTGTCATAATTCTTATTCTTCTGAAATACTATTTTACAGAATCATTATTTGACATAATTTTTATTTTTCCGAATTAATTTTGTCTTAATTGTTATTTTTCCAAATTGTCATCGTCTCTATTCTTCCGAATCGTGATATAATATAAATTTAGTTTTTCATAACAACGGCGTATGCATAAAAATAATGGAACGAAACTTAAATCGGCCAATTTGAATTTCTGACTGGCTGATTTAAATTTCGCGCAACTATTTTTATTTGAATTTCAGTTACAATACATAACGATGCGGAAGACTATAAATAGAAATGCGGACAAATCAAAATTGTGACAAATGGTTATTCGGAAAAAAACAATTATGCCAAACAGTAATTAGAAATAATAAAAATTATGTCAAATAGAACGATAATATAAAAATGATTGCAAATGGTAATTCGGAAGAATACAAATGAGGTAATATTTTAACGCTCCCTGAGAGCTTATTTTCTTTTAAAAACACGGATTTTACTCTCTCGAATTCTGAATTTTGTAATCAAGAATCGAATACGCAAGACCGCTTGAGTCGTAAATTTTTGTATATAAATAAATAATAAGAGATCTATGAGTCGGCGCTGAACGGATTTCGATATTTCATCACGAATTGAAGATTTAGCGGGACTAAGGATTCGAAATTCGAGTCAGACATTCCAGAGCGAAGGCGACGAGTCTCGGGGTTGGAATTATTAAGTGTTATCAAAGCGGGGTGCGAAGTTCAGATAATGATTAACATGATGAATGCCCTGCTTGGGTCTGACTTTGCATTAAAGTGATTTAATTGTTTACGAAAGCGCACAGCACGATTGTGCTTAGTTTAAGATAAGAGAGCGTACATCAAAGTCAATGATTATTTATATCGTCGCGTGACAAAAGAGAAAAATGGCGCCTCTCGATTCTTTCTAGTTAGTTAGTCAGCTGTCGAATAACGCGATACCGGATTGCTGTTCTCGCACAACTCCAATCGTATTCCATATAAAGTAATGTATTGTGATAATGCGGTATAATTACTAGACAGTGTTATTGACACGTATCACGTCTTTATTTCATGACAATATGCATTGCCTGTACATCAGGATGATCCACTGTGAAAAAAAAACAAGTCCAAAATCAAATATACTGCAAGGATTTTACATCTGAGTTTTTATTCTCTTCATCCATTCGCTTATCCATGTCCCATTAACTTAACGTACGTACGTGTCCTTTACACTTTAACAAAAAGTCATGTCCAATGTCCATTTAACATATCTTCAGGACTCTACAATTTTAATTCTTTAATCTCACATTCCCAGAAGTCAACATTTCTGTGCGGCATCTCATGCATTTGCTTATCACAAAAGAATTATGCGGTTTCGACAACTCAATATTACAGGCAAGTGGTAAACTCAAGTGCCGTTATTTTCGTCCTAGTCTCGAAATAGCAATCGTAAAAGACCGTAACATTTTCCGGCATCACACTTTAAAATCGTGCAGGGCTTTTTAAAATAATCTTCGCCCGCCTTGTTCCTCGAGTCATGTAAAAACTAATTTCTTTTTCAAGTAGCATTCGCTTCAACAGTGGTCATAACCAAATGTGTGGATAAGGCCTTTAAAAAAACTTTAATAAATGATCACTGCGCCCTCCACTCATACCTTTCCTTCTGCTTTAAGAAAAACATATTTATATTATATAAAAATACTGTTTAAGGTATGCAGTTATTTTTAATTTTACTTCCAATCATAGAAGTCGGGCTGGTAGTCAGAATCGTCAATTTCATTCGTTACACCTATTCACCTACGTACTCGCGGGTAACATAGGAATGCGGGTAACATAGGAATGCGCGCAAGCTTTTCTTGGTTCCAATGATTTTAAATTATCTGGTATAGTTTGCCGACACAACCCGTTTGACGGGTAAAAGTTTTCCTTGACTAGATTTTTTTTTGCCTAGGACAAAATCTCGCTGAACGATTTTACGTAAGCTTCGTGAAGTTTGTTGACAAAGTCGGGATCACTTCGAAGAAGGTAATTAAAAGCTTGGAGCAATTGGTTCCTTGTCAGGGGCTCCAAGGGTCTGTTTACGGGTTCGGCAGGACTGGGAGCTGCGAACATCACTGGTGGAATTAACGCAGGTGCTGAATTTGTTCCTGACCCTGTTGGTTGTCTTGGTGCCATCTGTGAACTTATTACATCTTCTGTCACCTGCGGAAAAGTAGAACATTCAGTTTTAAAGGAATATTCACTACAAAAATAACATTTTCAGACAAGCCCCATCCAGATTTTCAAGTTAACGTGCTACAAATTCAGAAAATGTTTGAAACGATGACATCTTCAGGTTTGCCAGGTCTACTTTGAAAAAATTCCAGGTCCATTTTTTGTAAATTGAGTCAATTCTATTCAATTTCAACACATTTTACTAGTTGCAAACTAATTCACCAACAATTTCTTGTACAATTATTATTAAACATAAACCTTGGCGGAAAAAGTGTTCGGGACAAACTACAGAGTTCTATGAAAACGTCATTTTTACAGATGATTGTAGAGAATGATAGACTTTGTAACAGTTCAGTATAGAAAACTACTTTGAATGCAAACTCAAAATTTCCAATGAATAATCACGAACCTTTAAGACTTTGTATGAAAAATAAAAGAGTTTCTAAGAAAATTTATGCAACAATCTACAACAAAACCCAATCTGAATTTTGTATAGTTCTGTTTTGCAGAAAATTACGAATTTCTACAAAGAATTAGGAATAATAACACCATTCTATGGAATTTTACGAAAATATAGGCCTGGAAAAATTGGATGCAGTTTTTCATATTTCTTCTTAAGAAACTACAAATTGCTACACATAGTTATGAATAAATATTATTTTATATAAATAAATAGTAGAGCCACAAATAAATAATCTTTTACAATTCTATATGAAAACGTTACCCCGGCAGAACGCTATAGTTTTTCATAAGGAATTTTTGCAGGGTATTGAAATTTGCCAAATGTAAATTTAAAAACAGGTCATTTTGCGAGTTTAAAAACTGTTGAGGTATCATGTGAACTAAAACAATTATTGAGTCTTTAAGACTTTTTCCGGGTTTGTAGAAAACTTGTTATATGTGATTGCCAAAAAGTTGACCATTTCAGACAATAAGATTTTCGAAAAAAAAAAAAAAAATTCCGAACAGGCAAAAATATTGTAACAAATTAAGTTTATCTCTGTAGAGTATGGAAATAAGTCTATAAGTTTAAGAAATGTATTGACATTTGACCATGACCATTGTTAAGAATTTAACAAATCTTTTTAAAATATGTACAAAATAGGTGAAAATATTGGAAAAAATAGAAAAATTGAGTAGTCTGACGATTTATTTGACATTAGCTTCATCATTTGATAGTGAAATAAATTAATATGCACGAGACCTGACATTTCATACAAAATAGTGATCATTATATGTGACGTGCGCCGAAGAAAGGGGGCTTACTCTGAAAAGTAAGATTTTTCAGGGCGAGCGGTCGAAGTCGACCGGATAAAAGCGACTTTTAGGAGTGAGGGAAGACTCTTGAAATCTTCCCTCTCCACTTACCACTCCATTCTCACGAGAAAAGAGATAGGTCGTAGACGCGGCTCACAGACGGGTATAGGTGTGACGCGGAGAGGTAGCGGTGAGTGGTGGGAGGTGTTTCAAGGGATCTCGAGCTCTCGAGCGAACGCCTGGTTTCTCGGGTACCTAAGAACTCAATTATTAGTAATAATAACGCTCGAAATTTTTTGTCGATGGTTTCATTAAAAAGAGCCACTCAGAAACTACCGAAAGGTGCAAAAACCTTGATTTCGATTTTTTAAGAGTAAGCCCCCTTTCTTCTGCGCACGTCACATATATTCTTATCTGGAATAAACGTTAACGTATCGATTTTGAACCATAACTAAGTCTTCGCAAGTATGAAAAATTAACAGTTTGAGCTCGTATTTTGAATAATTATTTTAGAGTTTTAATCTAAAATAGCAACTTCGGATATCCTTAATTCATACCTTAAGCTTTTTGATATCCTTAACAAGGCCTCACAGCCCCTATGGAATGAAATACAGGGACCAAAGGGTAATTTCTGTCACGCTCATAGGGTACTTTTTTCACGATCAAAGGGTTATAAATTCATAAGATTGCAAATCAAATTAAATTCAAAAGAATTCAAATTATTTGGAAAAAAGTTTTAAAATAAAAAAAACTCCATTGATTTCCGTGAAATCGGAATGTAGGGGAATTTAAGGTATTTGAGAGGAAATTATGAAAATCATAAAAATTCAAGGTGAATAAAAAATTCAGATTAATTGAAAACATTTTGAAAATATGAAAAACTTCATTGACTTCAGTAACTTTGAAATAAGCTTAGAAAGATTCAAGGGAATTTCAAAGAATTCAAAGCAAATTAATATCAGAAATTTGATCGATTTCAGTAAAATTTGAGTGAATTCAGTGGAATTTAAAGGAAATGAGAAGAATTCGATGAAATTCATAAAAAATCAAGCTGAATTCAGAAAGCAATCAAGTAAATTGAAAAAAATTAAAAAATGCATTGAATTGAGTAAGTTTGAAATGATTGTAAAGAAATTAAAAGAACATTTAAAAAATGGTGATGAAATGCCTATGAATTTAAGGTGAGTTTAAAAGACTTCAGGATGTATTAAACCAAAACTTTTTAAGAATCCATTGAAGTGAGTGAAATTGAGTGAATTTAGAAGAATTCAAAAGAATTAATAAGAATTTACAGCGAATTCTAAATGAATTGCAAAAAATATTTGAAAATCTCTTCAAATTTTTGAAACCCTATGAAATTCCTCACTTCGAGTGCATCAATTCTTTTAAATCCATTAAAATATTAAAATCATTTAAAATCCCTTGAAATTATTAAAACCCTTGGAAATTCCTTTAAAATTATTTAAGTTTCTTGAAAATGCCTTAGAAACTTAAAATATCCTAAAATATCTCAAAGCCTTTGAAATCTCTTCAAAATATTTAAATAAATAAACAGTTTCTGCGAATCTTTTAAAATTTCCTAAAATATTTCAAATCCTTTGATATCTTTTGAAATCCCTTGAAACTTTTTAAAGCCCTCAAAACTCCGGGGAATCTTTTACAATGCCCTCAAATCTTTCAAATCCCTTGAAGTCCTATTAAATCACTGAAATCAATTAAAAATTTGTTTGTAATCTTTTAAAATAACCTAAAATATTTCAAATCCTTTAAAATCTTCTGAAATCCTTTAAAATTTTTTAAAGGCCTTGAACATGCCAAGGCATTTGAAAAAATACCTTAAAATATTCAAAAGAATTTCAAAGAATTAAAAGAATTCAGGATAAATGAACAAGAATGCAGGAGGGATTCCAAAAATAATTTCATATCTCTTCAAATCTTTAAAAAACTACAAAATACCTTCCTTCTCGTGAATAAATTCTTTAACATCCATTAAAATATTATAAAATCTCGTGAAATCTTTTAAAAGTTAAATCTTTATTAAATCTTTGAAATGCCTACAAACTAATTAAATTAATTAATAATTCTTTGAAATATTTTGAAATTTCCTAAAATATTTCAAATTAAAAGCTCTTGAAAATGCCCCAGAAGTTTTTAAAATACCCTAAAATCTTGAAAATCCCTTCAACTTGTTGAAATCTATTACAAATTTATCGGAATCTTTAAAAATACCCTGAAATATTTAAAAGAATTCAATACACTTCAAAAATATGTCCTGAATTGAATAGTGATTAACCCAAAGTTAATTTATTGAAACAAATGGGACATAGGGTACCATGGGGACCAAATCTTGAAAATAGGGTACTTTAGAGACCTTAACTGAAAATAGGGTACAATAGGGGATATAGGGACCGGTATGTGAGGCCTGCCTTAACTCTAAAATATTGAACCCACTTCTTGATTTTTAACCTTTAAAACAAAATATAAGTTATGACTGTGAATCTCAAATATTAAAAAAATTATTCTGTTGTTATTTAGCAATTTTTCATTTTAAATCGTAGTTTGAGACAGGTAGTTGACAGGATATTTTGTGTACTTTTTTCTTTATAAATACTAAATGAAGTCTTCTAAAATTTAGAAACTTTACCAAATTGTGCTTTGATACAAGTACTTTAGTGTGATATTTTTTACAAAAAAATGAATTCATAAAAGGAAATGTGGAAAATGACTGGGATTTTAACTTGTCAACTTTTTGCTAATCATTCATATTCAACTTCTAGCACACGGAATTAAAGCAATAGAAATTTAAAACTTTCGGACACAAATGCCATAAAAGTAATAAAATTAAAAAGAATAATATTTGAAGACCGGATAATGACAACTGGATGAGAACCAAAAGTAAAATTATTTCTATACTACATGATAGAAAATTCTGGCCTTGTGATAGAAATATCTGGCCATTGTTAAAAATGTTCAGGGAGGTGAAAACTTTTTTAAAACAATTTTCTGTATTTGAAGGTGAAAAAAGCCAATAATCCCTATCCAGCTGCCATTCTCATAGTTTTAAAATTCACTTTTTCGAGTGAAAAGAGAAATTATTTTTACATACTCTTAATATGTATCTATAAATAGTGCCTTCTAAATTGCTTGAAATTCTTAAAACACAATTTCGAAAAATTGGTCCTTATGGAGTGTCATTCTCGTGACTACATTTGAATCTTTTATGTTAAATAACCAGATAATTAAAATTTCCGATTAAAATTTTCGTATGGATGCCTTGTAATATTCTCATTAAAACTGTCTCAGAAACTTACCCCACTTGCTGTTGTTTGTCCAAACAGAGAAGCCAGAGAATTTGCTCCACCCGATCCCAGAATATGATTAGTGTGATGGTTATTCAATAGAGTAGTGTTCACAGGCGATTGTATCCTTAAAAAGCTCGAGTCGTTTGATTCGTTCTGGCTGATCGATTGTGGAAGGTCCTGAACAACATTCGGTGCGGGAAGAATAGGATCCAGTTGTGAGATCATTTTATTTTTTTTCTTGGACCTATTTGACACGGATAAGTTTCCTATGTCGTTCGCAGTGATCGTCATAGGCGTTGTTGTCATATGATGATGAGAGGGCGGTCCTGGCTGCGGCGTAGTGGATCTCTGCTGCTTCTCAATATGTTCCAGGGTATGAGCGGCAGGATGAGACATTAACCGCGCCAGAAGAGGTTTGCTTTCATGGACAGGAGTTGGTTGATCCCCGGCTTTGAAATGCATGGGATTTACCTGCAATCAAAAATTTTCTATTAGCAAACTATTAGCATACATTTTGAAAAATAGTCGCAAAATAGTTCTATGCAATTCTTTAAATATTAAATCAAGGTGCGGAATATTTTTCAAATTCATTATGCAATATGCATCATCCATAAAATCACGTTAATTTAAAAAATCCCAGAAATCTGTTGAGATCATCTAAAAATTACTGGAAAATTCGTCGATCTTTTTAAATCCCCTAAAATCTTAAGTCTTTTGAAACTCTTCAACAAATCTTTAAATCTTTGAAATCCTAGGAGACCCCTTAAAATCCCCAGAAGTCCTTTAAAATTTTATTCCATTTTATTTACTCTCTAAAGTTCTCTCGAAATTTTTTGAAATTTCCTAGAATCCCTTGCAATCCTTTAATACCTTTGATACTTTTTCAAACTCCTTTGAAATTTTTTAAACCTCATAAAATACCCTAAAATCTTTGTAATTTTTAGAATCTCTGAAATCCTTGGGGATCCAGGGTGTCTAGCGAAATTTCGTTTTCAAATTCCCGGATTTCCCGGAACGGAATAACAGTTTTCCCGTTTTCTCTTGTGTTATATGTATGAAAATGTCACAAGTTATTATTAGTTAAAAAAGTACTAAAAGATACCAGAAAGAAAGAAAATACCTTCAAATGAAAAGTCAAAACATAATGTGTATCAGAAAAATTAGACTTTTATTACTTCTTAACCAAGATTTAAAACAAGGCAAGACAAACGTTTTAAAATTATTACGACTTGTTTGTTCGAAGTTCAATTCTATAGAAATTTACCTTTAAAATAAACCCAAAAAATTGTTTTGCTTACCCTTTTTTCGCAATATTTCACCCTACTTTGAGCAAAAAAATGTTATCTGATTAATTTACAAGAAAAGATGATTTTGTGCAACTAACAAAAATCAGGTAGTTCCATATTTCTTACTGATAGTGTATATTCAAACAAATTATAATAAAAAATTGAATTGTATTATTAAATTTGTATGCTATTTTATTTGTTTATAGTTTTGTTATTGTACTTAAACTTGTGAAAAAAATCTTTAATATGTAATATTCGCACTCCAAATAATATAAAAAATTACTCAAATAAATACTAACATGAATAAAAAGTAAAATTTGAACAAAAAAACTTATAATAAAAAATTTTTCAGTACAAATAAATACTTTGATGATCACAAAAACATGAAAACAATTGATTGGAAAAACGCATTTTTTCGATTATTATGAATTTTGATTTTTTTACCCTAATACTAATCATTTCAAAACAGAGTAGCCGCTGGATAGGGAAACGACGAGGAATGTTTGAAACCGGGAAAATCAGGAAACTCATTTAACAAGACGATTTGGAATACTATTCGAAGATAAAAAATTTATAGATTTGAACGTAAAAAATTGAACTGTTTTAATTCAAAAGCCTCAGTAGTTGAACAAATGTAAACGTCCGATTGACACTTTATAAACTATTTTCAATTTGAAAATAATTTTAAATCAATAGATTCGTAATCAGACACTGTTATCCAATTTCAAATATAATATTCAAATATTTGGTTCAGTCTTAAATATTTCATTTTTAACCCATGCAATTCAAATTTTTTGTTTTAATTTAAAAAAAAAGGATATTTATGCAATACTTATCAATATTTGACTGTTTCTGTCAAATGAGCGATTAAAAATCAAATGCTAGAATTTTAAATATTTCATTTTGTTGAATTCTTAATTTATAAGCGAATTTTTCTAATTTTTGTGTATCGATACCAATTGAGCAATTATTGATTTTAAATGTCTTAAAATTAAAATAATTGAACTTCTAATTTAAAAATTGTAGAATTTTATTGAGTTATTTTTCAATTTAGAGCATTGGAAATAATAACGTGGATTTATATTTTATAATCAGAATTCTTTCAAATATTCAATATATAAATGTCTATAGTTTCAAATTTTGCAGTTTAATGGCATTTATTTTAAATTATTCATAATGTTGAGAGCTTCCATTGTACATGTGTAAATTATTGAGCGTTTGAATT
>CAKNWT010088517.1:0-14288 GCA_932066315.1 Andricus coriarius | reverse complement strand
CTGAACTTTTTTGAGTTTGTTGAATTCACGTTATTAGTGAATTTTTTTAAAGTTTTTTAATTATCTTGAAATAATTAGAATACACGTTGAATTATTTTAACTTTCTTTGAATATTTTTGATTTTGTAGAATTCACAGGAATTCTGCAGAAATTTTAAAGTTTTTTTCTTAATTCTCTTGAAATCTTTATAAAACACCATGAATTGATCTGAATTTGTGCGTCTCTTTTGTATTCTATGAACTCTCCTGAATTATTCTGAATTCTCTGATAATGCTTCAATTGTCTTCATTCTTTTGAATCTGTGAATTCTTTTGAAATCTGTGAATTCTTCGGAATTCTTCTAAGTTCTCTAAATTCTTCTGAAGTCTCTGAATTATTTCGAATACACCTTAAGTTAGTTTGAACTCCTTCTTTTAAATATTTTTAATTCACTTGAAAACTTTAGAATACACGTTGAATTACTTTAACTTTCTTCGAATATTTTGAATCCTGTAGAATTCTACAGAATTCAAAACACTTAAAGAAATTCAAAATAATTCAACGCGTATTCTAAAGATATCGAAAGAATTCAGAAGACTATTTGAATACAAAATATTTCAGAGAATTCAAAAGAATTCAGGAGAATTCAGATAATATAAAAGAGTTGTAGAAATTCAAATTAATTAATGGTGTATTGTAAAGGTTTTAAGAGAGTTCAAAAAAACTTCAAAAGAAGTCAAAAGAATACATGTGGATTCTAGGAAATCCTTTGAATTCTACAGAATGCAACATACTCGATGGAAGTTAAAATAATTCTACGTGTATTCTAAATATTTTAAGAGAATTCAGAAAATTCAAAAGATCTGAAGGAGTTCAAAGTAACTTTAAATGTATCCTAATAATTTAAAAATTAAAAATAATTCAAAGAATGCAGTGGTCATGTGAGAATTAAGAAATGCAGTACAGTTCAAATAATTCTGAAAATTTAAAAGGAATTCAGATAATTTAAAAAAAAGACAATACAAAAGAAGTCATAGAATTCAAAATATTTCAGAGAATTGGAAATAATTCAGACATTTCAAAATTTATAAGAGAATTTAGAATAATTCAGGAGAGTTCAAAGAATACAAGAGACTTGGAGAAAGTTAGAACAATTCATGGTGTATGGTAAAGATTTCAAGAGAATTAAAAAAAATTTAATTCTGAAGGATTCGTTTGAATTCTACAGGATTAAAAATATTCAAAGAAAGTTAAAATAATTCAACGTGTATTCAAATTATTTCAAGATAATACAAAAGACTTGGAGAAATTGAAAATAATGTAAGGTGTACTGCAAAGGTTTCAAGAGAATTTTAAAAATCTTCAAAAGAATTCAAAGGAGCACAAGTGAATTATAAGAATTCGTTTGAATTCTACAGAATTAGAAATACTCGAAGAAAGTTAAAATAATTCAACGTGCATTCTAAAGGAAAACATATTTTCTAAGAATCTCGTCTCTCAGTGGCCGTGTGAAGTTGCACCATTGATATTCAAAACCTCCTGCAAATTTAAAATTACTCTTTTGCGCACACACCCTCATCAGTGACACATGGACTATCGTCCATCTAACGCATGCTTCCGATTGGTTCATCTTTAGTTGTTAACTACTGATTGATTATTAATTTTACCAAAAATTTTTATTATTATTTTCAACTCCATTTTTTATGAGTAATTCAAAAATATAAAAATGTACCTTTAGTACTGGGACAATTTTTGGTACTGTAAGGTCGGGTTCTTCGTTCCACGCCACACATGGAGTCTTCTTGGATAGTTTTGTGGAATTCATGTATAATTTGTGTGTATTATGTAACGTTGTGTGAAATTGTATGGAATATGTATTATATGTGTGTGGTGTCGTGTGGATTATTCTGAAATTCAGGGTTAAATTTAGTTTAGTTTTTATTTAGTTAAATTTAGAGTTATGTTGAGTTTGTATAGAATTGTGTGCATTTATGTGGAATTGTCTGTAAATTGTTTATAATTTGTTTTGAATTAGTGTGGAATGAGTGGATTTTTTGTGCATATTTGTATGGTATCCATGTGGAATTTTGTTGTTATTATGTGTAGTATGGAGTCGTCTGAAATTTGTTGGAATTGGTAGGAATTTTATGAGAAATGTGTGGAGTTTTCGCGGACAGTTTTGTGGAATTCATTCAGAATTTGTATAGAGTTGCGTTAAGTTTGTGTGAAGTTATGTAACATTATGTGAAATTTGTGTTGAGTAGGATGGACTTATGGGTAATTGTCTGGAATTTATTTAGAATTTGTTAAGAGTTTGTGTGGAATGTGTGAAATCTTCGTGGATAGTTTTAAGGAACTTGTACGTATTGTGTAGTATTGTGTAAAATTTTTGTGGTTTTGTGTGGAATAGTCTTAAATTTGTGTATAATTTTTTAAGAGTTCGTTTGGAACATGCGAAGTTCTCGTGGACATTTTAGTGAAATTAATGTCAAATTCGTGTATTATTGTGTGAAGTTGTGCTGTGGAATTAAGTTGACTTTGTATGGAGTTGCGTAAAATTTGTGTTTATTCATGTGGAGTTATCTGGAGTTTGTTTTGCATTTTTGTGGAATGTTCAAAGTTTTCGTGGATGGTTTTGTGAAATTTAAGCAGGATTTTTGTGGCATTGTGTGAAGTTACATTGAGATTGATAAGTTTTTTTTAGAGTTATCTGAAGTTGTGTGGAGTCTCGTAGAAATGGTTAATAATTTATTTAGAATTTTGGTGACATGTGTAAAGTTTTTGTGTATGGTTATATGAAGAGCTGTAAAAATTGGGTGCGATTTGTGTGGAATTATGAACAGTGGATAGTTGTATGACATTCTTTTTTTAATTTCTATGTAGTTTTGTGAAATTTGTATGGGTATAGTTTTATGGATTTCAGTAAAGAATTGCCTTTCTTATAAATATTGACCTAAAGCAAAATTGTGTTATATGTGTTGCATTAATCCTGTGAGACGTGAACTTTTTTTTAAAAATTAATATTAGTAAACTTCACTACAAAAAATAAGTACAATGAATGTGAAAAAAACCTTAGAATGATTTGCCTTACAAAAAATTATTACCCTAGGAAGAAAGTGACTCGTTTGTGGAAAATTAACCTTATGTGCAAAAATCCATTCCTGTAATTCCAGACTAATGTTACTTATTTCCGGAAATAGAGATCTATAAATAGTTACATCCTTCATTACTTTCTTTGAGACCATTAATTTTTTTCCACCCTCGTTGCTGTGTTTATTCTTCCTTCGTTTTTCCATTCACAATTCTCCTATTACCCGCTTTTTATATGTCATCGCGGAAAAGTGGTGAAGAAAGAGAATCTTGCCCTTCGAAGTGGTCTGAACCCTGCAGGAATCGACCACGTGTGCGTCTTAAAGCTGGAGGTGGCCTTATTGTAGCGTTTTATGGTGTTGCGTGGAAATGCGTGTGTACTCGCATATACCTCTTTGGATGAATATGTAGCTACATGCAGGCCATGGCGCATGTCAAGCTCGGGAGGGTGCGGCAACAGCTAACAGCAGGAGCAACCGCTAAATCACCCGGGAGGATCTATGCTTTTGTACAAATATAGATAAACCACATGCACATGTACACAACACGCTACCTATCTAGTTACGTAGGTAAATGTAGTGGACAAATGTATGTGTAGAAAGAGATTTATATCTACACAATACACATGGTACGGCTAACCATTAGTATCCGACGAGGGGTTAACCGCTACTGAATTACGGTATTTCTTCTTAATTCAATACTATTCAATTCGCTAGAATACATGTGAGTCCTCTTTAACTTTAGGTATACATAGAAATTTTAGTGGTTACTATTGATATAAACCCTCTTCGAAGTGGAGAAAAAGTAAAATTATTGGTTCAACATTTTTTGTAATTCTGAGTAGTGCCATCAGAGTGGTTGAAAAAAGTTCTTGGTTTGATTTTTTACGACATCTCCTAAACGTGAAATCAAATTTAATCACCTGTAATCACTTTGTAATCACTGGGAAATCACCTTTAACTACTTTACAATCACCAAACACTCATATTTTTATGATTGCTAAGAAATTTCAAAAAATTTAAGACAGTCGTCAGCGCCACTGGTGTGATATGTATTCAGGGTGGCCCCAGGTCAAGACGGGAAGTTTTCTTGGGCAAAGAAATTCAGGGTAAAGTCAGGGGTTGTGAAACAAAATTGCAAAAGTCAAGGGATTTCGGTAGGAAGCACTTTAAGTTACTTCAAGAATAATCAGGGCTGCCACGCAGTCGCTTTTAGTCATTTTTTTATTCTCAAATCAATTGCTGGACAGTTTTTTAAGATGCAGTCACTATGGTCACTTTTTTAAATGAAATGATCACTTTAGTCACTTTTCTTTCAATAAAGTAGCCCATGGGTTAACCACTATTGAATTCCGGTCTATACCTATTTCTGAATATTCTTGAATTCTTTTGAAATATTTCAGGGTATTTTAGAAGATTCCAAGAAATTTTCAATGGATTTCAATAATTTGAAGGGATCTCAAAGAATTTGAAAGATTTTTTTCATTTAAAAAATATTTAAAAAAAAAGTATTTAAGAAATTCCAAGGAATTTTCAAAATCTTTTAACAGTTTCAAGGGATTCCAAAAGATTACAAAGGATTTGAAATATTTTAGGATATTGAAAATATTACAAGGAATTTTCAATACATTTCAATAATTTGAAAGATTTTAGATAGTTTTAAAACTCCTGAGAAATTTTGAAGAGCTTTAAAAAGTTTCAAGAAATTTCAAAAGATTTCAAAGGTATTTTTAAGTGATTTTAAATGTTTTAAAGATTTCTAATGATTTTAAAGGGTTTACAAAAATTTGCATAGAGTTTTAAAGAATTTCGTAGAATTTTGGAATATATGAAACGATTGTATAGGAACTTTAAGGTTTTAAGATATTTTTAAAGATTCCAAGGAATTTCACAATATTTCCGGGGATTTCAATAATTTTACGGGATTTTATACATTTTCCATGATTTCAGGAATGATCATATTTCAAGGTATTTCCGGAAATTTTACAGATTTTAGGATATTTTAAAGAATTCCAAACAATTTTTTATTGATTTTAATAATTTGAAGGGATTTTGAAGAATTTGGAAAATTTTAGTGTATTTTTGAAAATTCAAAGGGTCTTTCAAGAGCTTTAAAAATGTGAAGGGATTTTAACAGATTTTAAAGGTTTTGATATATTTTAGGGTGTTTCAAATTTTTAAATATTTTTTTCAATTAATTTGAATGAATTAGAAATTAGCCCTCAATTGTTAATAATTCATCATAAATTCTTTTAAATTATTTGGAATTCTCTTGCATTTTTTTAATTCACTTGAATTCTTCTAAATTTACTCAATTCTACTCAGTCAAAATGAATTTTTAAATTTTTGTATTAGTTTTTGTTTTTTTTCACTATGAAATAATATTAATTTTTTCTAAACTCATTTTAAACTTACTGAATTTAATGAATTTGTTCATATTTTTCACTTGTTTTCAATTCACTTGAATTTTGTTTAATTCACCTTGAATTTTTCTGAATTTCAAAAAATTTTCTTTATTCCTCATAAAATCCTCTAAATTCACTTTAATTTTGCTGAAATCAATGGATTTTCTTTCATTTTTTCAGGTACCCGTCCGAAACTTTCGTTTCGTTACGTTACTTTATCCAAAAAATACCCCACCTTTTGTTTTCTTTTCGTGACGTTTTAACAAATTGGAACAAATGTAAAAACGAAATTGTTATAACGTCATATTTTACCCGCTTACCTTTTAATATTTACATAAGATGCACGAGGATTCAAACAAACTATTGTTTTGAATTACGCGTAATTACAAAATGTCATTGCAATTTCGGTATTTTGAATAACGTAAACTAAATCGAGTGAATATAGTTACGTTTTGTCACGATAAGAACAGAACGAAAATCACGAAATTATTCTGTTTCGTTTCGGTCGGATCCCTCATTTTCTTCCAATTTATTTGAATTCTTTTGAATTTTACTTAAATTTCTTTGAAAGTCTTATGAATTCATCCTCACTTCGTTCAAATTCACTTGGAATTCTTATAATTTTATCGATTTCTTTTAATTATTTTAAATGCAAAACAACGTTAGTCACATTATTAATGCACACTTGTCACATTTAGTCACTTTTTGGGGTAAGAAATTAGTAACTTTTGGTCACTTTTTTCGAGTAAATTAGGCTGTGTCAGTCCTGTGAATAATAAATAAAAAGTTTATAAATTTAAATTCATATTTGTTTTATTCCATTTATAAGAATTTCTCTATTAAAAATGTTACAAGATTAGAATTTTGGTCATTATATATTACTGGTTAGGAAAAATTAAAAATTAGTCAGGTAAAAGTCAAGGAATTTTGAAAATGAAGTTCTGACCGATAACTGATGACCCTCGCTTGTTACAGTGTTTCAAAAATTTAGAAAAATTTGCATTTTCTGGAACCACAAATATGAAAACTCGAATGAAGACGTGAAATCACGGCACGTCTTAGTTGCACCTAAGAGTAAGAGGTGAGCAATTCAGCGGATAAGAAAATCCACTTACCACCTCGTCTCGAGTACTTTCCGGTAATGGTGGCCGGCGCGGTGACTTCCTAACCTCGAAAGTCAAAACGTGCTCAGAATCGCATTAGCAACCCAACTGGGAGGTGTATCTGTTATTCTTCTAGCATGTCGGGGAACTGAGAAGATTTGTTTCGATTTTGCATTTTAGACACTAATATGACACTTTACGATATATACGTATATACTGTTGTATAAATACGATGTTTCGAGTGAAATATAAAGAATATGAGAGAAATCGACGTGTCCGAATGACAAGGTTCTATCTCGTAGCGTAAAAATTGAAGGGTTATATCTCAGAAAGGGTGCTGATGTGCCACACAGTTTACATGTCAATTTGCAAGCTTCCTGATATTGCCACAGAAATAGAACTTTGTCCTTCGGATTTTGAAGATAGAACTTTTCAGTGTGCGTATACCGTGATAGAACATTGTTATTTGAATAAGCCGAAATATAGTAGAAAACATCGTAATAAAATACTGTGTTTGTATCGTATTACGCTATTCTAAATGAAAATTCTCTGGGCAAAGCTGATCTTTCAAATATTAAATAAACAAGTGATAGAACATTCTACAATTATTTGCAATTGAGTCACAAGCGAAATTGATGTAAATCAAGAATCTATACCAAAAATGAAAACCCAAAAAACGAGACCTAGTAATGCAACATTTTTTAGATATCATTGTACTCACAGAAACTTCTGTTTCTCCTCGAAACAGAATTTTCTTGATATTCTTTACCCATTTGTCACTCGGTAATCCCCATGTGTCACTGGTGCAAATTCAGCTCGGCTTTAACACGATAATAATTTGCAGTTTTAGCTCGTTCCCTGGGAGAAATATGATTTGATAAAAATTTGTTTCATCAGTTTTACAACATAAGCTTCCGTCAACTTTATAAGAAATTATTTTAGTACAAATTATCATTATTACTTTATTAAAAGAAAAACGCCAATTTTTAATCTTGAGAAGCAAGCCGCATTTTACCGTTGCCTCCAGGAGCTGCGATCGAACATAAGAGCTTTAAATAATATTCTTTGGTTAAAAAAAACTCTATTCAATTTCATGTGAGGAAGGCTCAAGAATTTTATCTTCCACCTTCGATAAATTATTATACATCACGTGATTCCAGCAAAATAAAACACGCGACTAAAAAAAATTTACCCTCCCTAGCTGAAAGGACTAATCACTAAAGTGCGTCGTAATCGATTACAAGTTCATACATCGTCTGAACACGCGAAGGCATTAACTCTTTAAGTAAACTCGTTCTTGTGGCCTCTGGACCCTATAAACGTATTTTTATTTGTAAAAGAATCCGTGAATAATTCGCTTGTAAAACTTAAATCTGAATGTATTTGATAGTACACTGGGACAACTATTCATACAAAAAAATCTGGTTTTGTTGGTTTAATAAAACGTTTTTCTATACAAACAAAAATTTGATAAAACCAGTACAAATTTTTGGGTGGAAAGATACGAACGAAATAATTTTGTTGACCGAACCATTTTTCTCAGTGTACTAAAGTATGGCACCATATTATTGATACATTTAGGTAATATTTTTACGTACATGAAGTGTTTACACGTACCGCAAAAAATCGGCTATTCGGACCAAAATTTGGGTGCAAATAGCCTCTTCACGGCCTTACCTATAATTATAATAATAATCAAAATATTGCAAATAGTTTTCAAATAATAAAAATAATCAATATTGCAGCTATTATTTTTTTAATATTATTCTTCATGTAACAATTGTTTGAAATTACTATTTAATTTTGGGTACAACATAATTGTGATTGACTCCTATAAAACAGATGAAATGCATTCAAAAATACTTGTAAGATGTTTTTGCAATTTGATTAAAAATCCATAGATTTAGTGAAATACTTTTATTCGGATTATTTATTATTTTGTTACTTGTGCTTTCTCTGAGTGAAATATTGCAATTTTATAATCACGTGTACGGAAATTCTATCCCTTTCTCAAAAACAGTTTTGTCCGATTTTTCGACCCTTTCATTCACATTCGGATCAGATGACTTTACGAGAGTTACAATCACAGAGGGAAGTTGTTGCTGAACAAACAAAACATCCACTTGGACACGAAACAGAATTTATTTTAGTTACTTCAGCAGTATTTTATGCTAAATGATTAACCTGTGTTTTTTAATAATACGCAAAAAATCCGCGAGCTTTTTCTGTGTATCTAACTTGTAATATAAATAAAAATAATGAAAGAATAAATTGTAATATGTCCGGAAGAATAATAATAAATAATAATCCATAATTAAAATATTCGAAGATTAAAAATTGAATGCAAAAACATTTATTGCAATGTTAATTGGTAGCGAAGCCTTTTTTTGAAATTTTACTGTCAGTGTTTTTCTAATTTAAAAAAAATTAATTAGAGGATTCAGGTTTCAACAGTAGGTCTATCTCAGTTTAAAAGAATAATATTTTTAACGTAATAAACATATTTCAAAATCGTGACTGAAGAGAATAAAAATTGTCAAGTATTTAATTTAAAAACGATTCTAATTGAATATGTAACAATTACAATTTCAAACTCTCCAAATTGTCAGAAATAGTTTTAATTAGGTATTTTCACTTCAACCATCAGTTAACTTCACTTCGTTTAGTGCTCAGGGGAAATCAATGGACCAAATGCATGGGACAAAACTTTATTATTGTAATATCTTCGTAATGAATAATAATTATTATCATTTTTATATTTCATTAAATAGTTCTTAAAAAATAAAAACTATTTTTCAAATACACTTATATAGAAAAAATTAGTTTTTACGAAGATATTAGCAAAACAGGGCAAAAATGGACCGAATCCCATGCATTTGGTCCATTGTTTTCCCCTCAGCACTCAACGAATTGAAGTTAGCTGGTGGTTGAAGTGAAAATATCTAATTAGAAAACAATTGAGCGTCTATGCATCTGAATTGCGGAGCATTCATTTTGAAACTTTCAAAAAAAAAAAGATTCAATACTTCTTTGATGCATTATATTTTAAAACAATGCATGTAACTCCCGAACTGAAATAATTTCGAAGGAATTTTATAATAAACTTCAGAATTCATCTAGTTTCACTTTGAGCTTAAACTGCTTGAATTTCAGATGGTTCCTTTATAAAAAAAAGAATTTTGATATAGTTGTGAGTTGTTTAATTTTCAAAAAGTGTCATGATTCTTTAACACTCTATTCTTTCTGAATTATGACAAGCAGCCTTTTCTTCTTTCAAAATCTAATGAAAATTTAGACGAAAATGAAAAAATTCGATTTAGAAAATTCTCCGAGACACAGAAACTATTAAGTCGCCATATAACTTCCCTTCTTCATACATAATTAAAAACTCTGCAGAAAACTGCTAGACAAAACTAAATCGAAACTGTTTGAGAAAATCTACGTTTATTTTTATTTTTCGATTAGGTTTTTTGAAAAAATCGACCAGGATCATTTTTCTTTCACTAAAAGCATTTTCCAATTTTTGTTTTCAAACCAGGCAAGCTGCCAAAAAAGAGTAAGAGGCATGTTTTGTAGAACTTTTTGAAAGAAAAAGGAAAAAACGAAACATAGCCTGAAAGAAGTCGGGAGAATAAGGTTTTTCCTTATACAAATATAAATTTTTGCAAGGGACAACCTTTTTCTCAAATACCTTTTCCATATATTGCATTAATTACAAGAAATGTTATCAAATAAGATTTTAATGAGACGTTGCAAACTTATAGAACTATGATATATAACTGACACGTGTTTTTTTATATCGGCAAAGGTGCACTCTAAAGAGTGAAAACAATCCCTAAAAGGTTAGGGGTGGTTTTCATATTTCACATTTCATATTTATCTGAAATTTAATAACCACCATTAGTCTGTAATCATAGTATGTAAGGCATTAGGTCAATGTGATCTTTTTATATATCAGTTCCTTATGATCTCTATTTTGAACCATATAAAAAGTTTTGCGTGTTTTAAAATTATTCTGAAAATACTATACAAGTAACTTTAAAACCAGTTTTTAAAAATAATTAACTTTATTATTTTTATTTTCAAAAAGTGACAAAACAGAATCAAATGAAAGAAACCTACTCATGGTCCTATTCTTTAGTATAATGCTATTCTTTTTATAAGGAAAAGTGACATTTTTACTATGAAAACTATAGATTGTATATGATATTAATGTGATATTAATTAAAATTATTCTTTATTTTAATTTGTGTATTATTTAGCCTTTACAAATTTTAACATGTATTTTTAAGTGCCCCAAACTCTTGAATAATTTAATGAAAAATTTTCCTATCGTATGCGGGTTTAATTAAGGGTTATCCTACTAGTGTTAAACTGAGAATTCCATTTATTATTATTTATAAATGGTATTTGAGTAGTACTGATATGTAAATTTCTGTGGTTTTACATTTCTTGAATACGTTGTTACTTTATTTCAGTTTGTATGCATTTACAATTTTTAGTTCTATATTTAGAATTGAAAAATAATAAAATGGCTTCAAAACTACGTTTAATTAAATATAAACATGTCTTACATATGCAAATACCACCATTTTACGTGCGCCATTTTGAATTTTATAATTTTTACAAAATATTTCGTATAATTAACCCACAAACCTTCTTGGGTCAAGCTTTTAAGATGATTTAACGATTTGAGAACAAGTGATCCGATGTTTCGGGTTCGCCATTTTAAATGTAGTATTTTTTTGCAAAATCCGCAACATTTGATCCAAGAAAGCTTTGATTACAAATTGTTATGCAAATTCCATAATTTTCTTTTGTAAAATGGTCGACCATTTTGCCTCTGCTATTTTGAAATTTGCATTTCTTTATGATGTACATTTTCAGCTAACCCAAAAACCTCTGATAACCGATTTTGATACAAGTACCACAGTTTTTAGTGAAAATGTCCGCCATTTCGCATCCGGCATTTTCAGTTCTGTATTTTTAATACGAAATTCGTAAACAGTGATCTCAAAAAACCTTTGATATTCATCATGAGAGACGCCAAAAACCCCCGGTAACCAGATTCGTATGCAAATCCCATATTTTTCTATAAATATGTCCACCATTTTGTATTTTGCATGTTTAATATTGAATTCGGAAAGGGGGTAGGTTCCCCTTGTAAATAAAATTCTATAAATAAATATATATATATATATTAATAATTTATTCTTGACAGTTAATATTTTCACAAAAAAATACAAAAAATGTAGTCTACATTATCTACAAGTTGATATAATTTAATCGAAACTTAGTTTCCATCCACATTTTAGAATTTAATATCGCGAAATATTCTCATTGCAGAAAATTTAATTGTAGACTTGTCCGAATTAAACTCAACTGAACTATGTAAATTGGAGACAGCATATCAGGATGCATTAATACGTGAAATTTACTGCGAAATAAACTTCCCTTATCGGTTGAAATATTATTTCAGGGCGGGCAGCATTTGGAAAATTGCGTGGTGCTACGCAGTACGCATTGCTTATTTCTTCTGATGTGCGATAACCACGCACCGCAAAAGTGCATCTCTGCGATTTATAACGTCCGCGATTTATGAGCATAATTATAACGTTCCGCCTTGACGTGCGACGCGGATGATCGATCACGAGGTCCCGACACGTGAAACAACCTGATGCATATTTATTATTTTAACCTACCTACCCACCATCATCACCAAGATATGACATAACTCAGTTCTGATTCTTTATCTAAGCTCTTTTTCCTAATGCGCTTTCTTTCTTTTCATATTTTTTTCTTTTATCGCACAAATAAATTATGTAGCCTACCTTCAGAATCTATGGTTACTAATTAATAATAATAATAATAATCTTAAAATTCATTCATTCACTTCGTCCACATTAGAGTTCCTATGTTTCCGTTCAATTATCGCGTGCTTTTGTCCCTTGATTTTTTTCTATCACACAATTTGACAGCTAATTAGTAAACTTGAACGACTAAGCTAGCAGTCACGTCATTATAAATAATTTAATAATTTAACTCTTGTCGAATGCTCTAATTCCAATAAAGCTTGTAAACTATTTTATGAAATATTAGTGAACAGTTTTGATGATACCATCCCGCAATATTTTGATAGAATAAATAAAGCTAAATATCTAAATTGGTGTACCAAACATATTACAAGGGCTATTCGATTAAAAGATAATTATAGACAAGAATTCAAAGTTTCAGGTTCTAATTACCTGCCAACTATTCAAAACTGGCATCTATTGTTTTTGTCGCAAAACTGTAAAAACAATTGGCAGCTGGTGATGTTTCGCACCTCAAGTCTGAGAGAAAATATACTTTGTGTCAGGGTAACTTTCACACCACCAAGGTTAATTTTTCTTCGATTTACATTTTGTTTTTTTCTATGAAAGGATGTGAAAGAAAAAATCCGGGAAAATCCGCATCAGATTTGGAATTATATTCGCGGTCTTCAGGAGGAATCTAGGATACCAGAAATTATGAAACACAACGAAAGTGAAATTACTGATCCTCAAGCTATTGTGGATACCTTCGCGGAATAATTCGTTAGTGTATATGAAAGACATGCAAGTAATAATACAAATTCTCTCTACCTTTGATAAAGGCCTTTGATGAAGTAAATCATGAAATATTACTTTCTAAATTCTCTGAGCCTAGAGTTCCTTTTAGAATCGTTTAACTACTCTCGTCATACCTTACCTCTAGAAACCATTGTCTACACTATAATGGATATGCATCGAAACATGACGACTTATATTCAGGTGTCCCGCGGGGTTCGAATCTAGGTCGACTATCATTTTTAGTACATATAAACGATGTAGCTGAGTGTATTAAATCAAAATGTGTGTTGCATGCGGATTACACGAAGATCTCCGCGCTGATATCTGATGTGAGGGATTGTGTGAAATACAAATTGATCTATTGAATTTCATAAATTTGTGCTCTCAAAATCACTTCAGTATAAACATAGATAAATTTAAACTAATTAGCTTCTGTGGACAACCCGAATCCGTCATATTTGATTACAAAATTAATGATATTAGATTATAGCGAGTCGACTCAACGTTAGACCTGGATATACTACAATTTGATGAACAAATCACAAATTTGCTTAGCTCTGCAAAATGGGTATTATGATTTATAAATCGCAGAAACAAAACATTTAAAAATGTCGACACGATTCAACTATTGTTCAATTCATTAGTAAGGTCCAAGATGGAATGCACCTCAATGATCTGGTCACCCTATTATTCTAATTCTATAGGAGCACTTGAAGCCATCCAGAAGAAATTTCTGAAATTAATGGTGTGGAAGGCGAAGGGGAGATACCCTGAGTGAGGATCGTAATACATAAGGACTGTTACAAAAAGTTCAAGTTCGTTCCTTGGAAAGTAAAAGAATGTATGCTGTAATCTGCTTTGTAATTAAATTAGTAAAAGGTCGGATAGTGTGCACATCGTTGCTGGGGAATCTGACATTCCATGCTCCTCAATACGAATCCAGATCGCAAGGTCTGTTCTACCTTTCGAAGCCTGATTCGAACCTCATTCTAACATCATCAATGTTCAAATGGTCCGATACAACTTTTAGGAGAACAGGCAGTGTATCGTTAAAGATTTCGAAATTATGCCTTTCATTAAAGTAGTTTTTTTTTCATTTCCTAAAAAAAAACTACTTTAATG
>CAKNWT010088505.1:0-10827 GCA_932066315.1 Andricus coriarius | reverse complement strand
CACGTGCGAGTAATATGCGTAGCATATGAGACTATAATTGTTATCTGGCATGCTTCTCGAATGATAATACGTATTTCGTGCTTGGTAGCTCAACAATTTTTCTACAAAGAAACAATGAAAATTATAGTGTTCAAAAATTCTGTCATTGAAGTATTTTAATTATATTTCTATTCAATAAAGTCAACACATTTTAATTTTTTAAAGAATATTGATAAATTAAAAAAAGTCAGCTTTCTCCGAAGTTTTTCACTTATTTTTAAAGATACTTTTAGACTTTACGTTTTAGTTTTCTTTTCAATTAAACTAATTTTTCCATTTTTCAAACGCACTAGCTTCTGATTTTTAAGCATTATTCTTTTTTAATTTATGCAATTAGGGAAAACATCACACTAATCGTGACTTTAGTCCCAGTAGTCGTGATGGCAATTTCCTTGCTTTGTATGTGTCTAAATTCGTGAAGAGTAATATAGTCTTCAAATATCATTTGAATGTGTCAACACGAATTAATTTCAATGTCGGCCAATTCATTTTAATTCGCGAGATTTTAAGTCAAGCTCCAATTCGCCAGAATTCGCCAGCGCGAATACAGTTAAAAACTGACCTATTCAATTGAATTCTTAACCCTAGTAGCAAGAAAACTGCAGACTGGCGCCAGCTGGGCGCCAGAAAAAGAAGAATCTGTTGGCAGCCTGGCGCCCGGCTGGTTCCGCTTTGGCGTGCAGTTCTGGCGCCAGATTCTGGTATAGCAGATCCTGACCCAGACTGGCCATGATGTACACCAGACAAAATTAAAATAACGTAAAATGGTACTAAATAGGTTTCTGTAATAGTTTTACATTCTATTTCAGCCCTTTCTAGGAGAATATACTGCGGAGACGTCACTACATTTAAGGCGAGACACACTTACATATTACAAACATAAACCCCTGTCGTATAAGCTTATTGCATGTTTGGGGATACTTATGAATCGTTCAGATTTCCCATTGCTAGATTTTCAATTTCATTAATTAATTTCTGTATTAATTACTAGTGTTTAAACTAAATACCTGAATCTGGTTCCTTTATTCGTCAGATTCTATTTATCGTCTGGTCTGATCATTTCTCCCGCCAGTCTGGTCGACTAGAGGCAGCAGATGCGCCAGATAGCAATCGGGCGACGCACGTTACTCGCACTGACTCGCATTGCGTGCGAGTAACCCTGTGCGACTCACGTTTCACGCATGCGATATGTCGCATTGAAGTGACGGATAAGCAGGTGCGCGCGCAATGAGTCTCATTTCGCCATCATGAGTGCGAGTGTCATTTTTGCGTTTATATAAACAAAACGCCTGAAGTAATAAGTAAGTTACCTAGAAAACAATTAATAAATAAACAATGATAGTTAACGTTATCGTCCACGTATATAAAGTAAAATATTATATGTGTATATCATTAAGCGAGCCTCTAGGGGTAAGCGTAACACTACCCGATACGGGTAGTGTTTTTTAGGTGGATAGTTTCTTGCAGTAAATAACTACAAGTGTGGGCTCACCACACCCACGACCGCCAACAGCAACGCAGTAGTATCAGACGGTCACCTATCCAAGTACTGACCGCGCCCAACACTGCTTAACTTCAGTGATCTAACGGGAACTGGGAACAAAGTATTGATATAAAAATTAATGTACTTGTCAAATTTTTATCAAAATTATTATATAATGAAAATTAAAAAAAACATAATTCATTAAAAATTTATTTATTAAACCAACAAGATTTATTAGATATTTTTTATATATATAATTGATTTTTAATAAAGTTGAAGCATTACAAATTTTATTTCTTACTTTACATATTTTAAAATCAATTTATAAGTTAATCATATTTGAGCTTCAATTATGAATTTTTATTTTGAATTTAAATTTCTAATTACAAAAACAATATTTTTAACAATCGTGAAACGAAAAAAGAAGAAAACTGAATTTGACATTGCGCGCGCGATACGTAATTCAAGTAGGACGGCGCATTCCCCAGTTCCCAGATTCGAAGTTAACGGTCGTGTGAGTTTCTCCGCCGGGCTTCGATTGATTTAATTGATTTTGCTAAATCGTTTGAAATTACTATCTGTTTACGAACTTGCAGTGTGTCCATAAGTGATTTCGAAGCGGATTATTGTTTACCCCAGTTATTAGGTGTTTTATAAGAAAATAATACAAGCACGAAATTCAATTGTGGTAAGTAATGTATAATAGACATTTTCATACATAACCTCTCTCTTTTCGCATCTTTTCGCAAAAGTCGAATTTTCTTCATATTTTAATTCAATTTATTGAAAACGCGAGACTAAAAACTTCTAAAAATTTACTGTGAACTTTGTTGGTACAATTATTTTCGATATTCTATTATATTTCTATTTACCTTATATTCTATTTCTATTCTATTTATATTCCATTCTGTTATATTGCTATTGTATTTTTAATCTATTTCTATTCTATTGGTATTCTATTTCTTTTCTATTTCTGCTGTATTTCTATTTTATTTATTTTTTTATTCTATTCTATTTCTATTCTACCCAGATGGAAAAGTTATATACTGGGTGTCCCAGACTCAAGTGTCCGGACTTATATAGATGTACAAACATTAAAAAAATAAACCTAAGATTCCTTTTCAAAAAATAAGTTGAAGTTTCAGTTTTTGAGTTATTAAATGTTTAAGCTGTACCAATCAGGGGCGCGGTATAAGCAGCCGCCCGTGCTTACATGAACGGGAGTCCAACGACGTGTAGTGACTGCTGTTCTCCCCTCGCTCAACAACACTGCGCTGGACTCACGCTACCGTACGCACGACTGTTTATACCGTGCTCTTGATTGGTCCAGCGTAATCATTGAATACCTCAAAAACTAAAACTTCAACTAATTTTTGGAAAAGGATTTTCAATTTGTTTTATACAGAAAAATGTGTAAAACAAATGAAAAATATACAACATACGTTTTTTTGTTGGAAAATCATTTTTTTAACTGAAAATTTAACTATTCCATTTTTGGCTGAAAACTATTTGGTTGAAAATTAATCTGTTTGGTCGAAAATTAATCTTATTGGTGGAAATTTCTTCCTTTCGGTTGAAAATTCAACTACTTGATTTACAATTGAAGTACTTCGTTAAAAATTCATTCTTTGGGTTGAATATTCATCATTTACTTAATCATTTATCTTTTTGGTAGCGAATTTAACGATCTTTGTGAAAATTCGGTTTCTTTTTTGGTTGAAAATTAATTTTTTTAACTGTAAGTTTAACTATTCCACTTTTCAGCTGGAAATTAATATTTTTTATTTGCAAATTCAACTATTTGGTTGAAAATTGATGCATTTTCTTGATAATTCGTCTTTTTGTGTTAAAAATTCGTTTCTCTTTTAGGTTACAAATAACTTTTTTGAATTAAAATTTTAATTATGCCATTTTTGATTGAAAATGTATTTTTTTTATTTGAAAATTCATGTGCTTTTAGTACCGGAAGCTAATCAGAAGAAATCTCCCAGTAAACCCAGCAGAACTAGATCATGATAATCTGGATAATGAAGCGGTTTTGAGGAGACAGATACGAAAGTTGGAGGCAATTAAAGTTAAATAGGATGAACAGTCTACTGAGGAAAATATTGAAGACTCTGCAGATGACGAGGAAGAACAGTTTGGAGATGATGAGTCTTAAGTTGTTTTGTTTAGTTTTTACACAATGATATTGAAAACGTTATGAAAATTTCAGTGTTCATCTTATTAGAAAAAATATTTATTATATCCGGTGAAATTAAAAGAAGAAAACACTGAAATATTTGAAACCTTTTCAATAACTAATTGTACCTGAAAGTATTATGTTCAAATATTTTATAATAATATAGTAAGATAATTTTTTAAGTCTTCGAATTAGTGGAGGGGCTAGTGCTCCACGCTTGAATGTGTAATTTTAAAACAATCTGAATAATTTCTACGTTCAACTGCTTAGAGATTTATGATGTACACTGTAAAAAATTCCAAGTAAATTTATGTTTTGGCGTGTAAATTTTTTTTAATAAAAGCACTGTAATTTTATCAGTATCGTGCGAATCTGTGTTTAATTCTGAAGGAACTTTACAAAAGTCCCGAAAAATTACCAGAGAAATGTTAAATAACACTAAGAGTGATTGGACACAAAAGTCCAGTCATAAATAGGGTAAAATTACACTGGAATGGAAAGAAATTCGAAGTAGTAAAATAGCACCGCTTGGGGAAATTATTAGTGGATTTCTGTAATTTTCCGTTCCTTTTATAATTTCACAAAACATGTGTAATTCAGTTTACAAGCGGCTCGTAAAAAAGTTTAACACATTGTAATTCGCTTGTTTAAAGTTTGATGGCGCAAATGCTTTGTTTAGAACATCGAAGCCACGATACGAGATTTTTGTGGTTATATTCAACAAGACGTAATAACATATTTTATATTTTGAGAAGAAAATGGTCTTTCAACATTTTTTAAGTCTTCGAATTAGTGGAGGGGCTAGTGCTCCACGTTTGAATTTTTAATTTTTAAACAATTTGAATAATTTCTAAGTTCAACTGCTTAGACATTTATCATGTAGAAAAGTTCATTCGATGTAATTCTTCATCGCTTTCTACTTATTTTTTTTTTTATTTTAACCAAGTTCACACAGTAAAATTGTTGAGGATAATATTCAAAACGAAACACATAATTCGAAACCAACTGAAGTTAGCTTAGTCAAAAAAAAAAGAAGTTGAACACGATAGAACGTTCAACCGAATGAACTTTTATACATGTTAAAATCTGCACAGTTAAATGTAGAAATTATGTGAATTGTTTAAACGTTTTACCAGTTAAGCGGGGAGCACCAGATCAGACTGAATGCAATGAATTATTAGAAGAATTTTCAATAACCAATTGTATCTGGATATATTACATAATATTCAATTATTAATTACATATGTGTTCACGTTATAGACTAATTAAGGTTCGTCGAATGGGTCATAAGAATCACAAGGTTACATTATTTTAATAATTTGTATGTGAATTTATCTGATCAATAAATTTGTTCACCCAAAATAACAGTTTATTTATTTAACACAGATATTTTAATATATGAATAGTATTTTAGGATTCAGGGTACAGTCGCACGATGATCGCATTTCACACGCACGCGTTCGACCATCACCCGTGCGAGCGATATGCGTCTCATATGAGGACGCATCTATCATACGTGGGGAACGCACGCGTGCGGATTGATCCACATGCGTGCGTGCAATGTGAGTCGCATATGCGTTTCACAATGCTATCTGGATGCAGAGTCAGACTCTGACCTCTGTCATACAAGCCAGACGATACTACTAGGGAATGTATATCCCAGCTGAAAATTCCTGTATAGGAACCTAACAAGTTCCTTCAGAGGTTCCTGTACAGGAACGTACGCAGGTTCCTGTGTAGGAACGTACGCAGGTTCCTGGTACACCAGTTCCTGCGAGGGAACCTGTGCAGGAACCTTCAAAGGAACCTGGGTATATTTAGGAACCTGTACAGGTTCCTAAACTATCGTGGATGTTGCTGCAAGAAATTCCCTAGGGAGGACCCTGTACAGGATCCTGTGCATGCGGGACAAACACCCCGATGGTAAGAGGTTTGGGGATTCACAAAAATCAAGCACGCCGATGGTGAGAGGCGAGGGGACTCACCGAAATCAAGCACCCCAATGATGAGAGGCGAGGGGACTCACCGAAATCAAGCACCCCCATGGTGAGAGGCGACTAGAGTCACCAAAATCAAGTACCCCCATGGCAACAGGCATTAGATGAACGACAGTCTATGTGTCACTGATGAGGGTGTGTGCGCAAAAGAGTAATTTTAAATTTGCAGGAGGTTGTGTATATCAATGGGGCAACTGCACACGGCAACTGAGAGACGAGATTCTTAGAAAATATTTTTTACTTTAGAATACACGTTGAATTAGTTTAATTCCTTCGAGTATTTCTAATTCTGTAGAATTCAAACGAATTCTTAGAATTCACTTGTGGTCCTTTGAATTCTTTTGAAGTTTTTTGCAATTATCTTGAAACCTTTACAATACACCATAAATTATTTTGAATTTCTCCAAGTCTTTTGTATTCTCTGAAATCTACTCAATTCTCCGAATTCTTCTGAATTTTTCTCAATTGTCTGAATTCATTAAATTCTCTGAACTCTTTCAAATTCTCAGAAATCTTTTGAATTCTATGAATTCTTTTGTATGCTCTACATTCTTTTGAAATACTCTAAAAATTTTTTTGAATCCTGAAAATTCGTTTGAAGTTCGTGAATTCTTTGGCACTCTGCGAATTCTTCTGAATTTTCCAAATTCTTCTTAATTCTTTGAATTCTTCTTGATTCTATGAATTCTTCCGCTATTCTCTGAATTCTCTTGAAATCTTTAAAAAACACCATGAATTGATCTTAATTTCTGCAAGTCTTTTGTACTCTATGAACTCTCCTGAATTATTCTGAATTCTCTGATAATTTTTGAATTGTCTGAATTCTTTTCAATTCTGTGACATATTTTAAATTCTAGAAATTCTTTTGTATTATCTGAATTTTTTATAATTATATAAATTTATTTTGAATTCTGTGAATTCTTTTGAAATCTGTAAATTCTTCGGAATTCTCTGAATTCTTCTAAGTTCTCTAAATTCTTCTGAATTCTCTGAATTGCTTCGAAATTTTATGAACTCTTTAAACAACTCTGAATTGCTTCGAAATTTTATGAACTCTTTAAACAACTCTGAATTTTAATGCGTATTCTAAAGATATCGAAAGAATTCAGAAAACTGAAAAAGAATTCAGAAGACTATTTGAATACAAAATATTTACGAGAATTCAGATAAAAAGAAAGAACTCTAGAAATTCAAAATAATTACTGGTGTATTATAAAGGGTTTAAGAGAGTTCAAAAAAACTTCAAAAGAAGTCAAAGGAGTACATGTGGATTCTAGAAATTCGTTTAAATTGTACAGAATATAACATACTCAATGGAAACTGAAATAATTCTGCGTATATTCTAAAGATTTTAAGAGAATTCAGAAAATTCGAAAGATCTGAAGTAGTTCAGAGTAAGTTTAAATGTATTCTAATAATTTAAAGACAATTAAAAATTATTAAAAGAATTCAGTGGTCTCGTAAGGATTAAAAAATTCAGAATAGTTCAAATAATTTAGAAAATTTCAAAAGAATTCAGATAATTTAAAAAAAGCAATACAAAAGAATTCATAGAATTCTAAATATTTTAGAGAATTGGAACTAATTCAGACATTTCAAAATTTGTAAGAGAATTTAGAATAATTCAGGAGAGTTCAAAGAATACAAAAGACTCGGAGAAAGTTAAAACAATTCATGGTGTATGGTAAAGATTTCAAGAGAATTAAAAAAAAAATTTACTCTGAAGAATCCGTTTAAATTCTACAGGATTAAAAATATTGAAAGAAAGTTAGAATAATTCAACGGGTATTCTAACGATTTCAAGATAATTAAACAACATTTAAAAAAACTCAGTGATACCGTGAATTCAACAAATTCAAAACAGTTAAGAGAGTTCAGAAAATTTTTAATTAATTCAGAGAATTCAGAATAAATCAAAGAATTCAAAGAATTTAGAAGATTCCAGAGAATTTAAAGAATAGTGGAAGAATTCATACAATTAAGAAGAATTCAAAGAATTAGGAAGAATTTAGAAAATTCGAAAGAAATCACAGAGTGCAAATGAATTCACAAACTTCAAAAGAATTCACAGAATCAAAACAAAAATTAGAGCATTTCAAAAGAATTTAGAGAATACAAAATAATTCAAAAGGTTTCAGAGAATGTAAAGGAGTTAAGAGAATTTAAAAGAATTCATACAATTTAAAAGAATTCAGAGAGTTTGGAAGAATTCAGAGAATAGCGGAGAATTCAAAAGAATTCAAAGAATTAAGAAGAATTTAGAGAATTCAGAAAAATTGAAGGTGTACTTTAAAGGTTTCAAGAGAATTGCAAAAAACATCAAAAGAATTCAAAGGAGCACAAGTGAATTCTGAGAATTCGTTTGAATTCTACAGAATTAGAAATACTCGAAGGAAGTTAAAATAATTCAACGTGTATTCTAAGGAAAAAGATATTTTCTAAGAATCTCGTCTCTCAGTTGCCGTGTGAAGTTGCACCATTGATATTCACAACCTCCTGCAAATTTAAAATGACTCTTTTGCGCACACACCCTCATCAGTGACACATGGACTGTCGTTCATCCAATGCATGCTACCGATTGGTTATTCTTTAATTTTTAATTACTCATTAATTATTACCTTTACAAAAAATTTTTATTATTATTTTCAACTCTATTTTTTATGAAGAATTTAAAAATATAAAAATGTACCTTGAGTACTGGGACACCCTGTATATGTATATATGTGTATGCAGTTTTTTGAATTAGAACCCGCTCCCGGCAAAATCCTGCAGTTGTCCTTATGACAAACTTTCCTCTCTATATATATAGGTTGTTTTTTTTAACTTGAGACATCGAAATTTCTGAAAAAATACGCATCCTATGAAAAAATATCCGTAATAAAAACTTTTTATTTTCGACGGGAAAAGCAACTTTGAAAAATGTTCCCCACCCTCCCCTCCAGGAGGGAAGAGTGGGGGTACATTTGTAATTTCAAATGGAACCCCCAATTTTTTTATCACAGATTCAGATTCTCCTTTATGAAATACGTAAGTTTTATTCAAAAAATTTTTATCGATTCGCGATAGATGGCGCTGCAATCGCGAAAAATGTAATTATTGATTATTTAAGGACTTCCGTGAGCCCTTTGCCTCTCACCATCGGGATGCTTGATTTCAGTGAGTCCCCTCGCCTGTCACCATGGGGGTACTTTATTTCGGTGACTCCAGTCGTCTCTCACCATGGCGATGCTTGATTTCGGTGAGTCCCCTCGCCTCTCATCATCGGGGTGCTTGATTTCGGTGAGTCCCCTCGCCTCTCACCATCGGGGTGCTTGATTTCGGTAAGCCCCTCACCTCCCACCATTGGGATGCTTGATTTCGGTGAGCCCCCTTGCCTCTTACCGTCGGATATGCTTTATTTCGGTGAGTCCCCTCGTGTCTCAAAATCGGGGTGCTTTATTTCGGTGAGTCCCCTCGCCTCTCACCATCGGGGTGATGGTTTTCGATTAACATTTTAGAATAAGTGCTGAAAATGTTGTCCTCGCATTGCAATGCCCTTGTTAGTCCGAGTTTTGAAAGATTCTACACAACTGCGAAGTGAGTCTGGTGTTATTTGTGCACAAGCAGACCTGATTCGCTCGATCATGTTATCACGAGTTGTGGGCACTTCTTGATACACGCGACTCTTTAGATAACCCCACAAATAGAAATCCGGCGCCGTAAGATCTGGCGATCTGGCAGGCCAATTTATCGGACCTCCTCTACCGATCCATCGTCCATTGAATTCGCGATTGAGTACTTCCCTCGCGACTGCTGAATAATGTGCTGGACAACCGTAACTTTGAAACCATATGTTGTCTCCCACTTCCAAGCTTAGGTCTTCAAGCAATATTGGAAGTTCATTTTCTAAAAAGCTACGATATTTTTCACAGTTCAAATTTCCATCAATAAAATACGGACCGATAAGTTGATCTCCAATTATTCTACACCAAACATTTACGGACCATGGACGCTGACGCTCAACTTCAAGCAACCAGTGTGGATTTTGAACACTCCAATAGTGCATGTGGTGCCGATTAACGTTACCATGGTTTGTGAAAGACGACTCGTCTGTAAACAGTACTCGAAAAAAAAAATTCGTGTTTCCTTGTATCTGCTGAACCGCCCATTGACAAAATGTCACTCGGTTCTGAAAATCATTGCCATGAAGTTCTTGATGCAGTGAAATATGATAAGAATGATATTTGTTACGTTTCAATACCTTCCAAACATGGGATAGAGACATTCCGGAATCGCGGTTTAGTTGTCGAGTACTAACATGAGGGTCATGATTGACAGCAGCTAAAATCGCGATTTCATTATCAACTCCAGTAACTGTTAATCGACGCTTCCTTTTTTCGGTTGTAAACTTTCGTCAGTGATGAAGTTTTGGACAACCCGGTAAAAGGAAGCGCGTGAAGGAACACTTTCTGGATAGCGTGGAGCATAAAGCGCGAGTGCATCATTGATATTCCTGCCACTTGTAACAGAAATGTTACCACGGAATGGGAGCATGCACAGCCCTGCCCGACGGGGCCGTCGAGCTACACCCGAATCGCGACGGAATTCCCCGGGGGGACCCGAAACTTCGAGCGACAGCACGGCCGCGAGTCAGTCGTTCTCGTCTCTTGATCGCGAAAGCTACTTTTACTTTCGCGATAGTGGTGCCCGCTTTTCGGCCTTCGACTCCGCTTCCAGTTGGGATCTCTGGACCCCGGGATACTCTTCCGCTCTCTCAATACGCTCACACCTCCAAGGATACCTTCGACCCGATCCGATATCGGCCAGAACCAGCGTCCACCTTTGGGGACCCTCTTCCGGACATCACACCTCTTCGCCTCGGCTACCAGTCTCTCGCCACGAACTGGGAACCAATCTCCGATTGTAAGTGGTAATAAAGTCGCCTTTTATCTTAACTGTTACCATTTTCTGATGTTTTCCCCTTCTCGGCTTTCCCGCCTAACAAATTTCCCTCCTCGGTCTTACCTTGTAACACCTGGCGCCCAACCAAAAAACCCACCTTTCATCCTAAAATTTAAAACCTGCTGAGAAGGAAATACAGAAAATAACCAATATTACATGAACTCCAATACTACCTTTTAAACATT
>CAKNWT010088498.1:0-10330 GCA_932066315.1 Andricus coriarius | reverse complement strand
TTTTTTTTTTCGAAAATATTACAAATGTTGATTATATGAGTGAAAATTAAAAAGGTGACAATATCATGTCCCTGGAATATTATACGCTTGTGTATCAAAGTATATTCGATTAAATATGAGTATATTTCATCCTGCAACGTGTCCCTGGCTAACTTTTTTCAAATTTATGGCGTTATATAGAGAAGTGAAGATCTAATTGTTAAATACACGTATTTTTCAGAATTATTTGCATAATTAAACAATCATTTTTTTTCTCGTCTCTAATTATAGTTTCAGAATTATAATCCCTTTTTGAATGTTATTTGGTAACAAATCAGTTGTTTATAAATTGTATGGCTTAAGAGTTTAAGTTCCATATTTAAACTGATTAAAAATGGAAGGTTATCGAATATACTTCAAAATGTTAAAATTTAATTACACAAAGTGGCTTTATTTGATAAAAACAAACAATATTTAGAAGCTCGACAAAGATCGTACAACAATTCAGTAAGATCCGGTAAGACGGGTTTATTGTTAGAAGAACCATATTTTGAAGGTGAGTTTATGAAGAAAATATTAATAAAAATATGTACTTTTTACCTGTAAAACAATTGATTGATTGGTTAATTCAGACTAAAATGTGCGCGTGTATTTTTTTGGCTTGGCGGTAAACATAATTTTTATTACAAAATCAACATGTTCATTAACTATGTATTTCTTAAGTTCATTGGTTTATTTATTCTTAAGTTTATATAAATATAATTTTCCTGAGTCTCTTCAAAAAATTCAAACAAATTTTTGAATTATTAAACAAAAAATATGAACTTTCAACAAAAAAGTTAATTTTCAACTAAAATGATGAATCGTCAATCAAAAAATTACTTTTTAACTAAGGTGTTTATTCTTTTGACCAAGTAGTTGAATTTTCAACCAAAAAAGTTGAATTCTCAACCAAAAATGTAATAATTGATGTTTCAATCCAAAACAATTTCAATTTTAAATCGAAAACAATTTAATTAATTCAAAAATAAAAAAAGTAATATTCAGCAAAATAGGTATATTTTCAAACGAAGAGATGAATTTTGAACTAAAATGAGGAATTTTCATCCAAAAAAGTGAATTTTTAACAAAGTAATTCAACTTTCAACGTAGAAGTTGAATGTTCGACAAAATATGAATTCCCAACGAAAAATATAATAGTTGATATTAAAACTGAACAATATTTTAATTTTTAATCAAAAAGCGTTGAATTCATCTAAATAGACGATTCTTAAACAAAATCAACCAGAAGATATTTTTATTTTAAAACAAACAGTTGCAATTTTAATTTTGAAAAATTGAATTTCCTCCAAAAGAGATGAATTTTCAAACCAAAAAGGCGCATTTTCAACATAATTGTTGTATTTTAACCAAAAAAGATTTATCAGTCAAGAAAACAAAATTTTAGAAAAATTAAAATTTGAAGGAAAAAATAATTTTTAATAGCAAATAAAATTTTTGAATAAATGTTCATTTTTTAAATTTATTTGTTTATTTGCTTTAAGGTTATATTAATATAGTTTCCCTAAGTTTCTCGAGAAAATTCAAAAAGATTTCAGGAGATTTCAGATACATGAAGAAAAAATCTAGTCAATTATAAAGAAAATTTTTTTATTTTAGAAGAATTTGCACAATTTTAGGAAAAATTTGAGTCCCGTTGAAAAGATGTTCAGGACTTTTTTACGCCTGGAAAAAATTTTAAAATATTTTATTAATTTTATAAGACTTCAAAAATGTCTAAATATCCTAGAAACTGACTCTAATCATCCCCTAAATTGTTTTAAAATCTTCGAGATTCGTTTTTATCAAGTTTGGAAATCTTATCTAATCTTTTAAAATCTTTTTAAATATTACCTTAAGATTAACTTTTCAATTTTGAAACATTTTAAAATCTTTGAAAAACTTCCAAATTTTATTTCGGTATCTTCAAACAGTCACCTTTTGTTTTGAGTCTTTTTGAATAATTTCAAATTTTTAATATTTTCTAACTTTTTAAAAGCTTCTAAATATTTAAAAAAAAATAATTCTAATTTTTCCTCAATATTTGACAAATTTGAAAAACATTATAAAAATTGCCTTAAAATCTTCCAGATTCTATTATGACAATTTTGGAAATATTTTGGAATGTTTCAAAAATATTTTTAAATATTCTCTTAAGATAAATTCTGTAAAATGAAAAACATGTTAAATTTTTCCAGAAATCTTAAGACAATTTTTTAATTCTCGTGAAACCTTTCAAAATTCTTTAACAGCTTCTGGATTTCTTTTAATCTTTAGAAATCTACATCTTGATTTAAATTTGTTGAAATTCTTTTATGTTTAAAATTATTGTTGCGTCTTTTGACACCTTCTAAATATGCAATTTCAATGTGAATATATTGCTGAATCCTAACAAATAATAAACTATCTATTAATTAATTGTAAATAAAAATTAAATTTACACCAAATATTGGTAGTAAAACTGAATTTTCATATTTTATAAATATTTATTAACATATTATATAATTTTAAAGTCATTAGTAAACGATTTTAAATCATTTTTTTCCAATGCATATTGAATCAATTATTTGTAAAAAGTGTTTATAATTAAATCTTCAGTTCTTTGATATCGTCTTGAATCGTCTCTTTTTACTCGTCTGAAATAGATATATTTAAAATAACAAAAATTTAATTTATTAAAAGTTGTTGTGTTTACAAAATGTAGTCATATTTACTTTGTATAGTAGATATTTAGCATATTACAAAATGTGCTTGAAATTAGGAACACTAACGATAAAAGAACTTAAACAAAAATATTTCTATATTTGTGTAAAAAAGAATAAGAGGAAATATGATTCTAAAAATAATATAAACATTGTGCGCAGTCTAAAGATAGGACAAAAAAAAAGTTTACTGAAACGATACTTTGGTGAATATTTTGTGAAAGTCTCATATTTAAAAAACAAATAGTCACTGAAATATTGGAGGGTTTGTCACTCACCGTAATAACTTAGTTTAACTAAACATTCCACAAATTTAGGTTTTATAATTATATAAATTTACGCTAAAAACAATAGTCCCTACTTTCCCTTCCCTCACTTCAACCTTCGCTTCCCCTCCTTCCCTTACTGCTTCCTTCTCTACTGCCCCCTCACCTCACTAGCCCAAGTAACACACCCCTTCACCTACTTCCTTTCGTCAGCCATATATTCCCCTCCCCTAACTTCTCCTCACTTCCACTCACTTCCTTTACTTACCCTCCGCTAATTTCCCCTACCTTCCGCACCCCTCATTTCCCATTACTTCCCATCCCATAATTTCCCCTCACTTTCCCACCAAGGAAAGAAGTACGACGGAATGACGGACACCCGCATGAAACTATAAGAATTTTTCCAGGGGCTAAGGAACCCTAAAAAATTATTGTAAACCTTAACTTTATACTTAATTGAGTTGTGATTATAATTTTTTAGGACAGCTGACTACAAAAGAACATAAAACCCATGCAGCTACCGAGAAAGTGAACGATCTTTGGTGTTTTCAATGCGACACTATGGAAGATGGTGAGAAATGTGAAGAGTTATCGAAAAATAATGCATCACTTATACAAAAGTGCACGGATGATAAAAGAATATGTATGGTAAGAAAATTTATAAATCTTTAGGGATAAAACAGAGTTCAAAATGAAGAAAAAGAAATCAAATTGTCCACCTACATTTTGAACCGTATTTTGTTTTGAAACTTACCCAAACCATACCCCATTCAACATAAACTAAAAATCGGTTCATTTTGGACGAATGACTCGAACCGAAATTGAGTGATTAAAAAATGTTTACCCTGGTTTTTTAATGATTTGGACCATTGCTTTCACTATGAATCGAAAATATTTCAAGGTAAGGGGCCATCCATAAATTACTGTGACAGCTTTTAAGGAGGGAGAGGGAAAATGTTACGATCTGTTACACTCACATTATAACATACATGTTACAATCCATGTATCCAACATTATAATGTATAATGTTAAAGTTTCGAACTGTTTGAAAAAGTCGCGCTCCGTTAGTCTATATGCATGCATCAGTGTTTTCCAAGTGTCTTTTAAGTGTTTTTCTTAGCGTACGATAATTTTCCAACTAAAAATCAATATAATAGAGTCAAAAGTCGACGCAAATATTTCGCGGTGGAAATGTCAGTCGTCAGGAAAGTTAGTACATGGTACTAACATGATATAATATTTTTCAAGTGTTTCGCGAAATACAATGAACTATACCAAATTTGAGATGAAAGTACCCGGTTCTGATCAAATCGATGTGATTTACTTTTATATTAGCATATTTTCTCGAAAACGTCGTGAGACGTATTCCCATGACGTCGAAAAAAAAATACTCAATTTAAACCAACGAAGGCGCTCTTCGGGCCTCTTTTTTTGAATTGGTCAGCAGTGACGCGGAGGAGAGTGTACAGGGACCGTGGTGGGAGATGACGAAACTGCCCGATTTGAAATAAGTGCGTGTAGGGGGTCTAAACTAAGTGAACTTTAAAATAAACGTAAGTGTACTGTATTTCAAAAGATTTTCAAATAATTTAAAGTATTTCCGAACATTTTTACGAATTTAAAAGTTTTTGGAGTATTTAAAAAAAAGTATCCATACAAATAATGTTTTCAAAATTTTTTTAATTACTGCTATCCAATAAATCAATCAACATTTTCGAAGTTAAATTGGATGACCTATTTTTCTATATTTGACGAAAGATTAAACAGGAAGTAAAAATACCCAAAACCTTTAATACAGAGTTTCGATTTTCTACATTGTTGTTAAGATTATAAACTTAAGTTGTTTGATAAAAGACTTGAGAAAATTGTATAATCTTGTTTTATATTACATAACAAAACATTACATAACATACATTATATTACATAGGCCAAAAATGCGATTTATAATTTATGGACGGTCCCTAAATAGAAATACAGGTTACTTCAGATGAGAAACCATGGTTACGTTTAAAGTTAACCTTATTCTGGTTCAAAATAAACTCCATCCAGTTCAAAATGAACCCAAACCAGTTTGATTTTTTTTCTCCATCATGAACTCGGATTTTCTTTAAATTGTTATCTTCTTTTTCATTAATTATACTATATCTTCTATATAAATTTAAATAAGAAATGTGAATAATTCGAAATATTTATTAGGTAAAGCGATTTTCGTATACAACGAGTAACGAAAATCAAACTTCCAAGCCAATTATGTGGGCCTTACAGAGAAATTGCACAAATAAATGTGAGCCAGGCTGTATTGTAATTGGCGAACGCACAAAACTTTATGCTTGTATAGCATGTTGCGAAACCTCTCATTGCAACACTGGTAAAGGAACGGCACCTGAATTAAAAATTAATGAGGTTTTGAGAATGATTTTTAATTTTTAAATACTTATTGCAAAAAGTGTAATTTCCATATTTTCACAGAAAAAAACTGTCATTTTCAGGAGTTATTATGGCTTTTATAACAAAATAATCTTGAATGAAAATTACCTCAAATAAAAAAATAAAAATGTATACAGCCAGCTCCCGGGATAAGACCCCCCTCCCCCCCAATCCGATTTACGATATTCCTAGAAGTGACGTCTTCCGCAGTTTCATGATAAGAGGATCCGCGGGGCCGAACGAAAGGACGCGCTCAGCCAAATGTGACAAACAGCTCGAGGGCCGCACTCTCAGCGCGTTAGTTGCATCAGGTTGCGTCATGCGTTCAAATTCAACAGAAATGCTTAAGGCGGCCCTGTCTGTTTACGTTTGGATTCCTGCGAAGTAGGATCAAGACCAAGGCAAGCCACGCCCGAAACCGGTCTTATATCGGGAGTTCAGTGTACTAATAAGTAAAGTCTACCCGGGGGTTTGACTTCTAAAATAAAAACTGCATTATTTCTATTGGTCGTACACTTTTTGTAATAATCAAACTAACATATATTTTTTTTAATAATATTTTTCTTTTAATTTATAGGCGGGTTTCATCTTGGCATTTATATTGCAACTTCTACTCACAGTCATCATGTACCCATCGTGACATTACTAATAAATGATAAAAATGCTTATACCTTTTCCACTTTTTCCTTGTCTTCCAATCAGTGTTATCTACTTCAAAGTACCAATAAATCTATGTCAGCAGTGTATAAAATTCAAAATTCTGTCTTCAAGCTTGTACTTAATTCGATTTTCATGTCACTTTTACAAAATAGTGAAAATACATTTTAAAATCGTGTTTCAAAATTGATTGTTTCATTTCTTCATCTTCAAGTGATCATTATTCTATCATATTAAAAACGTTTTTTTATAAGTTTAAAGATTTCCCCTCAAGATCTAACGTACGTTGTGAAAAAATTTATGATTGTTATGGAAATACATAATTGAGTGATTACGTTGAATTTATGAACCCTGAAGCGAAAATTGATTAAACCTGAGAAAATGATTTAATATGTAAGCAATTAAGTCATAATCAATAACCATAGACTGAACTAATCTCAACTTCACTAACATTACACATCTGTTTACATAGTATGTCTCGCTCTAATCACTTTTAATTGATATATTTTTAAATTAAAGTTCACAAACCCATTTTTCGCATTCAAACATTTTCTATATTAATAAAATCTAGTAAATAAAACAAAAAATGTAGGTTAAGAATTAATTTTGAGCAATTTCAATAAGAGAAATCATTCATCTGAGAAGGCTAAAAATATATTTTACTTTTACAACAATCAAAAATCGGAAGATAGAAAAAAAAGCACTAAAAATTGTTCAACTGTTAAAATATTGAGTTAGAAATTGTATAAAGATCGAGCGATTACAATTTTCTCATTCATAAATTTTCAATCTAAAATGATTAACTTTGGTACGTTTTTAATTAAATCATCAAAATAAGAAGACTTTTATTTAGAAATTGACCTATTTTAAACAATTTAAATTTAAAGCCAGACAATTCATAAGGCTTAAATTATTAAAAATTGTACAAGTTTTTGCTTCTCATTCAAAATTTGTTAATGCTCGAAATTTTCATCTTAGTCCATTCGGTTTTTAATGCAGTGAATTTAAAATCGTTTAGTGTTTAATGACTTTAATTTTTAAATCAGACAATCTAAAAATTGTTCTATTTTGAACGCTTTACATTTGAAATTGTTCTTTCCAATTTGAAATAAAATATCATAATTTTTAAATTTCAATTCAAAATTATTTAATTACATACACTGTAAGTTTAAAGTACATCCGAAATAATTTCATTTGTATCGTTCTGAAACAATGATAATTTATTTTTTAAACTAAAATTGTTCAACACTTTCAATTCAAAGTTCTTCTATTTTAATATAGCTTTATTCAATCATATTATTCAAATTAGAATCTTAATCAATCAATCATTATTTAGGACTTCAAAGTTAAAATTGCGAAGCTATTAAGGTTTTCAATTTGAAATAAAATTGCAAAATCTCAAAGAATTTAAATAATAATGATTGAGTTTCAAATACTCTAGGTTGAACGTTATGAATTAAAAATTAGTTTTGACTATTCAAATCTTGATTTCTCTATTGTACATTTTTGATATATTAAGATTTAAACCCAAACAATATTGTACATTTTATTCTAAAAGTACTGAATTTTATATTCTTGAAAAACTGAAAAAAGTAACTCGCCGACAAGCTTTTAAAATTGTACACTTTTAAATTATGAGCGTTCTGGATTGAACAATTGTTCAGAGGAGCAAAAAAACGTTCTCAAAATTCGAATTATTTAAGAAATAAATGAATAAGAAAGTACTTTCGAGAGTTTATGAAGCTCCTATAGATCTGTAGAAAAAGAAGTTGGAAAAAGTTAATATTTTTTGAGAAAAATATCACCAAAATTTGCATTTTTTAAATTGATTTTAGGTGGAGCAAAAGATTGTCTAATACATGAACCGTTTGTAATTCTTTGCCCCAGAATCGAATGGCGCTATTAGTTTTTTCGTAGCTAATATATCTAAACAAATTTTGTTTAAAGTTTAAAAATCATATTTTTATCATCACAATGTGCGATGGAATTTTCTCTTTTTTGGGAATTTGATTTTCCGGGACTTTTCAGTGGTTCCTGAAAAATAATCTCTTTTGGCAGAAATTTCATCTTTTTTGTTTAAAAATGCAATTATTGGGTTGAAAATTGATGTATTTGGTTGAAAATTTAACTACTGTGCTGAAAATTTGTTTTTCTCGGTTGAAAATAAATGTTTTTAAGTGAAAATTTCAGTATTCGATTTTTGGTTGAAAGTTGAATCTTAAAAAAAAGTTCATTTTCAACCTATAGAAAGATGACTTTTTTACCGTAAATGATGAATTTTCTATCAGAAGACGAATTTTTAACAAAATGGTTGAATTCTCAACCATATTTTCAACCGGAAAAATAATGTTTTGAACCAGAAATAAAAGTTTTAAATTGTTCTGTTTAAAACATTAATTTTAAAACAAAAGAAATTTTCAAACTGTTCAATTGAACCAAAAAGACGGGTTTAAAAAAAAATCTTCAATTTTCAAGCCAAACAGACGAATTTTCTACAAAATGGACGAATTGTGTACAAAACAGATAAATTTTCAACTAAAATGATGCATAAATTGTAGCAATTTTTTAAAAAGTAGTTGAACTTTAAACCAAGTAGTCAATTGAAAAAAAAAATTTAGAAGAATAGTTAAATGCTCAACCAAAACAGATTCATTTTTTACCCAACATTTGAATTTTCAACCAAAAAAGACTAAAGATTAAATTTCTACCAAAAGAGACGAACTTTAAAGAAAATACATTAATTTTCAGTCAAATCGTTTAATAATTTTCAACTAGAAAATTTCAATTTTCATTTAAAAATATTATGTTTGAAAAAATATTGAATAGTTACATTTTCAGTTTAAGAATTAATTTTTAATAATAAAAAAACCAATTTTCAACGAAACACTTAAATTTTCGACTAGAGATCAATTTTTAAATAAAATGTTGAATCTTTAACAATAACAAAAATGAATTTTCAACAAAAGATTTCAACCCAAAAAAATATTTTTTAACCAAGAAGATTAATTTTCTAAAAATGGAATAGTTAAATCTTCAACAAATGAGATGAATCTTCAACCAAAAAAATAAATGTTTAACAAAGTAGTTCAACTTTCAATCAAGTAGTTGAATTTGTGACCAAAAAAGATGATTTTGTAACCAAATATTTACATTTTCAACAAAATAATTAAATTTTTAACCAAATAGCAGAGTTTTCATCCAGATTAAATGTTATCTTCCAGTGACTCTCCCTTTTCCCCTATTACCAACTGTAGATTTTAGCGCGACCCCCTTTCCACCTAAAATTGGTAACCTAGTTTATGGGCAACCCCTAACGACAATGACATAGCAACATAAAGAAATAACGACGACAGACACTGAAGTTAAAACCATTTTTATGCAGCCGTGAGATTTGATGAAACCCGTGAAAGCAAAATTTTCAGATAAAACCAGTGGTGTAGTCGAGACCTGGCGAGGCGTGGCGCACGCACCGCCAGGGTACTTTTTTTTAAGGCCTGGCGGCGCCAAGTCGCTTTCTTGTCACACGGAAAATTTTTCCAGTTATGAGCCATCCATAAACTACGTTACCAATTTCGGGCTTTTTTGACCTCCCCCGAAAGAAACGTAGCCATTGGATAAAGACGAATTTTACGTTTATAAATTCTTTTAAATAAAATAAGTGTAGATAACGTATTGAATTCAATACGAAACACTTTAGATTCCTAAGATTTCAAGCCTAAATATATTGCATTTTCAACGAAATAGTTAAATTTTTAACACAAAAAGACGAATGAAAAAAAAATAATTTGAAACCAAACAGTTCCATTAACAACCAAATAAATGAACTTTCCAGTAAAAGAGACGATTTTTCCAAAAAAATACTTTTAAAGATTTAACCAAATAGTAACATTTTCAAAACAAAAGACCAATTTTTTCGAAGACGGTTGAATTTTTAACTAAAAAGTTACTTTTTAACCAAGAAAGATGACTTTTCTACCATGAAATATAAATTTTCAACAAAAGAGTACAGTTTTTAAGTTAAAAAGTCGAAGGTTTTAGAGAACAGTGGACTTTTAAATAATAAAAAATTAATTTTTAACAAAAAAGATAATTTGCAATCAATTAAGATGAATTTGATACTTTTATTCTATAAAATGTTTAATGTTGGAAAAAAGGGCTTGGAAAAATTTCTCGCAAACTTCGCAAAGAAACGTGACAAAGCCCTCACAGCAAAGTATATCGGTGGGATATCCCATTTAGCTCCCACGATATCTCAGGCAT
>CAKNWT010088497.1:0-18283 GCA_932066315.1 Andricus coriarius | reverse complement strand
TCTTTTCTAGCAAATTCGTCTTTTTGGTTTGAAAATTCATCTCATTTCCATGAAATTTGATATTTTTTGTTTAAAAATGTAAATTTTGTTGAAAATTCGTCTTTTTTTGGTCGAGTTAAACTATTTTTTATTTAAAATTCAAATTCTTTCCATTTAAAATATCATCTATTACTTTTATCTATTAGAATTGATTTTTTTTGATAAATTCCACTGTTTCAATTTAAAATTGAAATATTTTCTTGCTTAAGATATCAATTATTATATTTTATCGTAGAAAATTAATATTTTTTTATTGAAAATTCACATGCTTGTTTGAAAGTTCATCTTCTTTGTTCAAAATTCATTTTTTTGCTGAATTGAAAATTCAATTATATGGTTGAAAATTTCACTGTTTGAATTCAACCTTTTTCGTTTAACAACTCGATCATTTAATTAATAATTATTCTTTGTAGGTTGAAAATTCAACTATTTGGTTAAAAATGCTATTAAATCAACTGTTTGGTTAATAATTAACTTTTTTTGATTCAACTACTTTGCTGAAAAAATCATCGTTTTGGTAGAAAAGTTCTTAGTTGAAAATTCAACTCTATTGTTAAAAAATTCGCCTTTTTGGATTGAAGATTCCACTATTTGGTTAAAAGTCTAGTTGAAAATCGAGTTAAAAATGCAACTGCTTCTGATTGATGATACTTCTTTTTTATTTAAAAATACGACAATATAATTGAAAAATCAACAAATTGGTTCAAATTTAATCTTTTGCTTAAAACAACCATTTCGTTGTACATAGAACTGTATGGTCTCAATTAATTTTTTTATTGGTTGAAAATACAATTATTTGGATGTAAAAATATATTTCTTGCTTGGAAACTGATTAAAAAATTTATTCCCCTATTTTCGTGAGAAATCACCCTATTTCCCCCGAGCGATTTGCTTAAATCAAAATATGACTTAACTAAAAAAGTTTCTCAGTTTTCTACGGTAGTTTTTCAAACATAAAAGTTTGATAAAATTATAGAAGCATGACACTGATTATGTGAAAACATTTTTTTGTAATTTTATGTTTTTAGTGCCAAATGGTCCTTATTCGGTTGTCATTCTCATATTTATTACAGAGATTTTTTCGAAAGAATGCGGAGAAATGATTTTTATACCTGGCGAGAAAAAATGTCTCTTATCGGTTCCACACTTTCAACGTCCATCCATAAAATGAAGTAAATTAAAAAAAAGTTTGATTTCCGATTACAGATTCATTATAAAGAGGTCAAACTTTTAAATTCTTTTAATATAATATATAAAATTTTACAAAGCTGAAAATTTTTATTTTTGAAATTAATGATATAGTAATATGATGATGTATAAAATTATCGTCTGATTTCATATACAAAAAAGTAATTATAAATGTATATCAATAGAACATTAATAATCAGTGAAATACGCCTTAACTAATTCAAAAGTGAATGAATTTATTTTCATTTTGTTAATAACTTCAAGAGAGAATTAAACAATAATTTTTAATTATCTTCAGATCGTAAAACATTTTGAACCCAATATTTTGTAAATAATTCGTTTCTTTAACATTAATGTTGGATTGAATAAAAAGGCTTTCAAAATAAATTGGATGAAAGATTTATGTGCAACCATAGGTAACAAATTAGAGTTGAAAATTTTTAAACTATAATTCAGTATAATGAAGGCCTAATTTTAGTTTGAAAAACTTTTTTTTTTTGTAAACGAAAATTCAAATCGTAGAAAATTAAAAAAAATATAAAACAAAAAACGTCTAACAGTCCTTACCCATACTTTCAGCTCATTCGGATTACGGAAATTTCCATAATATAATAATAGCCAAGCGCTATACTTAAAAATATTTACAAACTATTTATGTATGAGCATGTATCTTTATTTATTTAAGGTTTAAACAAGAATATCCGTGCAAACATGACTTAAAAAATATTGTCCATGTTATAAGATATTGTGTTGTTAGGCTAATAACAGTATAAATCGCGATTCCAGACAATTACCAAACACCGCATAAAAATATTTCCATTTTCAAAAAAGAATCATTCATAAAGGTCACGTAGTCTCGTGACTATGGCAGGTTGCAAACAGCCTCCTCAGATATTTACTCCACCAAGAACAACAATTTACCTTATTTACCAATTCCCACGCAATAAACCAGAATCTATCTCTCCTCTACCCTGACATCAACCACCAATTTTTTTTACAGCCACTCTCTCGTGTCGAAAATGTCTTCTTAACAAAATTAAATGGCGCTTACTCATCACCCTAAAGACCTCCTCCTAACTTCCTCCAAAACTAAATTCTAAAACTCTAACTAACATCCCTAAAACCTGGTCTCAAAAGGCCGGCAGGAGTCCTTTGAACAAGTGGAGGATCTTAGTGTAAACGTTGTTAGAACACTAATCCGGGTGTCGGAAGCATGTATTGCAGGCAAATTCGGGACCCTACTTAAGTCGCCAACTGGCCTGAGTGCCATAAAGCAGTTCTTGTTGACCAGGGTCGGTGACTATCATAAAAGTCGTGAGTGTCAGCCTTTAGTTGAATTGCAGGGAGTCCTAAACGATATCCACAGGTTCACAGATCCACGAGCATCCATCCTGCCAATACAGTTGAGTTGACGAAGAGACGAAGCCCTCCCCCTTCATTCCCCCTCAAACTCTTCCTCCTTCTTACAACTCAACAAGGAGAAAGAAGAGGAGAGAGGGTCCAGTGGGCTGGTACCCAGGTTGGAGGTGGACAAGGAGGTGGGACCCTATCCTCTTCCTCCGCTTCCAGTGGCAAAGTCCTAGTAGGCAGTCACAACGCGACCGTAACGCGAGCCAGGCGCACCAACTTTCCTCTACAGGCTGACCACCTGATCTGACAATGTGACAGCGCCGGTTCTTTATTCGCAATTGTCACACGTCCGTCGCCTGAAACGTGTCAGAGCGCGGTCATCAAGTTCCTAACTCTCAGGATCCGGAATTTTCCAAAAAGTGACTCCGAAGAAAAGAAAAGAAAAAGTGACTCAAGTGTTTGGCGCGTGATTGTGTGTGCAGTAGTGTGTGGTGTTTGAATTTGGCAGAGAAAGGATGTTTCTCTGAGGATTCTTGAAGATTTTTCTTGAGGATTTTTGAGGATCTTGAGTAACCTGAGGACCAAGGAGTATGAACACGTTGGTGAACACGTGATCCGATTGACAGGGATTAGCTACCTTATTTCGAGAGGAAGACACACTCGCCACGTGACATCCATCGATCATATATAGGTAGGATACGTAACATGCTTTCTGCCTTAGATTCGGTTACAGAAGGGTGTGTTGAAAAGGTTCAATTTTCAAATAGAATGTATTATTGGGTTTGAATGGATATTGAAAACTATCTCGAGGGGGCCTATTTGGATTGGGTGCACTCTGCCGAAGTGGTTGTTTATTTTGCTTTTTATAATAGGGCGATTTGTAGTGATCGGGTTCGACAGGCGATCATCAATTGTGAGGGGTCCATACTTGTTGTGGGGAACTACTTGTGGTACCTGCTCAACACTTGTCGATATAGTGACTCTATAATTTTTGCATTTTTAACATCAGCTCTGATCAAATTTTTCTTATAATTGTTCAAATAAGGTGCTGAAAATTAGTGGATACCTGGAAAAAATTGTGAAACAGTTTTTGGATTTGGAATTGATATCAATTAGTTAATAATTTGGACCCTAATGCCAAATCCAACATCTATTTTACCGTTTTTACACGAATCGGCTAATAAATACTTATGATTGACATCCTAACTTATTCTCGGAAAGACATGTACTTAGGTCTATAAATCGTGTCTTATTCATATTTAATACGAAATGTGCAAGGATATCTTAAAATGCATTAATGATTCATTTAGTTTTAAATACAGGAAAACAATTCTGAGAAATGGAGATGCCCATAAATTGTAGTAACTCTCTTGACTCATTAGAGAAAATTTTAGGACAATGTGTAAAATGCACACAGGGGGTCAGAAGATTATCCGAGTGACTCAGAATGTTCCTTCTGGGATCCTAAGGTGACCCGAAATTTAATTGTGGATCTTATCTGGGGTATTGCAATAAGGATACATAAATTTAAGCTCCTTGTAATAATTGATTTACAGGGGTACGATAACATGCGAATTTAGAAAGATTTGAATTGGCAGAAACTTGATGAAGTGAAATAGATTCGAAGTGAAGTTACATAAGCATGACTTCGTAGCTTATGCGTAATAGCATACTCAGCATTAAATAAATAAGGTTATACTTTCAACGTCACTTATCGCTAGATAAATAATTGAAATAGGTAGAAAACTCATTCAGAGAGTATGGTTTTTATTGTCTCATTCATATATCATAGGTTCCTTAATTTTTTCGTTTTCACCTCATCTTTCCTAAACATTTACGTTTTTGAAATTTTTTATTTTTTATGTGAAAAAATAGGAAAGATGGTGGATATCTACTGTCTAAAGTTAAGAAGATTTTTGCATTTAGTAAGTAGAATTTCTACTTTTGAGAAAAATATTTGTCTGCATGCGCTTGAAGCTCACATCGGGCATCAACATCTCCAGTTCGTGATACTGTTGGTCTCAATATAGGTTTAAATAATCACAAACAATTTAATCAATTGTCCAATTTAGATTATAAATAAAATGAAAGCTTTCGATGATTTAATTTTAAATAATAATAACAATAGGGGAGTAATTAATCAAAAGTTAATTTTGCAGATATTGTACACAATTTAAATTTTATAATTATACAGGACCGGACGTTTGGTTCATTAAGTACTGGTTATTGCTAGCTAAGAATTATTCTTAAGGATGATATTTTGAAACAATTGAATTAGAAACAATCTAATTGATTATTAATGAGGCATACATTGTGTATCGTTCTCAAAAACATTATTGACTGCTTTCACAGATTGTGTCACATATTTAGAGGGGGCACTCGAGTTATAAAGTGTGACTTATCTGAATTAGAATAGGGGATACTTGAAAACGCGTGAAAAGGCAAAGGGAGGTTTTGAGTCTTTGAGAATTGATGTGCGGCATAATAGATGTTGACTTTCATTGACTTTATTGATCATTGACTCAGTGAATTCTCTGCCCGTGAACAATATTTCATTGATGAGAGACTAAATCGAATTATGATCTCACTCTTCGAAGTTAAATAAATTTTAAAAGTGGAAATCATTCGCTAATTATAGTAATATTTCAAACCTTATAATTTGACAATAATACGATTTTTAGCTAATTTTTAAACACTTTCTACTTGTTGTACTAGTACTTTGCAATTACATTGTTTATACCATAGTAGATTATTTTATTGAACAAATTAAAAAAATCTCTCAATTAGTCAAAAAATAACATACTAATCTCTTCAGTAATATTCACTTACTAATTATATAATTTGCTTCTGAAACTTCTGTCACAACCATCGGTACTCGTCGCAGGCCGAAAGCGGATTCCGAAATAAGTTTAAGGGATTTAGATTTTCGTTTTAAATTTAGGCGATTAAAACTGCAATATTATTTTTTCAATTATCAATTTAGGTTGTGTCAACAAGTTGCTATACACATATTTTTACCACGTTTTCAATTTAAAGTTACGTGTTAAACAAACCCCTACTGTTATTCACTTAATTGTGATTTACCGCATTTAATGCTTATTGAAACACGAATCTTTATGGGGGGACACGTCCCATAATCTTCTTTCATTTGATGAAGAAGAAAAAAATATAGTTTTTCCTATTCAAAAAGACAGTTAAGGAATATTCTTGGAGGAGCAAATACGTAATCTACCTTTGATACTGAAATCCCAATGCTTATAACGTTAGAAACATTATTGACTAAATGATTATTTATAGGACACAGTGAAAATACTTCAATTAGTCGAGTCGTTTCGGTCCAGTAACAAAATTTGTGAGCTAGTAACCGAAAAAAGTAAAACAAATGGTTTTAAATCGGTTAGTATCTTCTTTACGGGTTTTGAATTGCTAATTTATAAAAACTGTCCCGTTGGGGAAAAATCATGGTGAATTTTGTATATTTTCAGTTTTTACAAGTGAACCATAATAAAAAACTGTAGATTCAAACAAATTTGTTTTGCCTAATTTAGAATTTTAATAAACACGTTGAAGCTAAGATTTCTGCATCCTAATTCAAAGACACATTTTTAATTTTCAGGCTCGACATATTTTTTTATTTATAATTTTGTTATTGTTCACTAGTTTGCGATGATTTTTTCAACTAATAAGACATTTGTTTTAAATTTTCAAATCTCATAGCCGAACAGAGGATATTAACATTTTTTTAAACTTTTTTTTTATGCAAATCCACAATTTTTTTTTCACTGAGTCGAAATGATTGAATTATTCTTAGAAATTTCACTGCCCCCTAATGATTATGAAAACCATATAGAAAAATTAACAACGATCGGAAACAGTAGAAAATCAGCCTTTTAACAATGAAATCTTTAAGAAAATTTGAAAGTCCAGTCAGTAGTCAATTATTATTTTATTTATTGGAACTTGTCGTTATGTAAACATATAAGGCATTGGTTACAATGTGCCCTGAAAACCGATACCATACTTTTTAGATAACGTTTAGAGTCTAGAGATATAATTTTTCTCAGTGATATTTCGAAAAGAATTGAACTTTAGAAAAAATAAGTGAAATTTTTATAATAACTACAAAGTAATGTGAGCTTTATATATATGCATTTTTTAAATTCCTTGCATTCAATTAACTCGGTTAATATTTACTTTTTCTTAAAATTCAGTCATTTTATTGGTAATTATTTAGCCATTTGGATTGACAACAAAAATCAATCATATCATATGCGTTACAATCTATTTTTTTGAAATAAATACAAATATCCCCTAAACTTCAATTACATCTGTCATTGGGTTTTCTATAAAACTATCTGAATTATTATTGTCGAAAAAAATTATTGACTTTTCAGGAAAAGTTATTTAATATTTAATCAAAGTGATTGGCTTTTCATTTACAACAGTGGATCTGAAAAATATAACAAATCATGTGTTAACAATTGAAATTCCATCTACACTTTTAACTGACAAGGTGGTTAACAACTTGCAATTTTTTAGTCTTAATTAGTTACCTTGTTTACTGATAACTAACCGACAATAATCTAATAAAATACTTCCTTGTTCATTATTGCTTTATCATTGATATTATGTTCTCACTCTACAGATTACAATCATCCAAATATCAAATAGCAATCGTGCAACAATCTTCCAAAAATCAACCAACAATTCAAGAATGGTTCAGAAGTGTTCCAGCACACTTCTTGGATTCTCACTTCTCTTCTCCTTTTAAATTCATCCCCGAATATCATTTTCTCATCCCACAATCATCCTTATCGTAATAATCGAACAATCTTACCGTTTTTTGGACTTCCTTTTTTTCCTCCGCTTCAAAAAACACTAAGATTGTCAAGAAATCTTCTAGATATACCATCGAATAATTTGTTTTGGAATCTCTTCTCTCTTTTTATAAAAAATCATCATTAAAGTCACGCTCTTATCCAACAATCGGCAAAAGATTGCACAATAGTAATCCAACATTCTTAATTTGCCGAAAACCATTCAAATTTTTTTTTGAACTCTCACTTCGATAATTGCGTGCATTACAGACCTATCTTTTTGGGCACACCTCAGACGTCCTCAAATTTCACATATAACAAACGAGATGATTAAATATAATGAACCTTAGAGTGAGTATTGAATTAATTCTCCGGTCCCATTTCACATTATTATTTGTGAATTGATAGCCGATTTTTCGATTTGCTATGGATGATTGTGGGATGAAAGTGCGATATCCGGTGATGATTTTTTGACAGGGAGAGAGAAATGGCAATCAAATAATGTTGTAGGAAGGTTGCTTGACGATTGTTGTATGATTATGTATTGAGGGAATGATATTAATGGTGTATTTTAATATGAAGAGAGAATCTAAGAATTAAGGATGATTTCTGGGCGACTGCGATGGTTGTATAACTATTGGACAATCAACCGACAATCGTCCAGAAAACATCCAACAACATTCTTGGACTGTCACTTATCTTTTCCTATCAAAACACATAACTGTCATAAACCAACAATCATCCAGGAACCATCCAACAACATTATTTGTCTGTCATTTATCTCTTCCCATCAAAAGTTATCATCGAATATCACATTTTCATCCCACAATCATTCATAACATTGGTGAAACTACTCACCATCAATCGTTTAATTATCATCCAAGAGTCATCTAGAAATCACCCAACAATTTGCTTCTACTCTTACTTCCTCTGCTTCAAAAAATGTTATCAAGCTTACTTACTCATCACACAAACATCCAACAGTCAACCAAAAACCAGAAACGATCGTTCAAAAATTATTCCAAATTCGTTGGATTTTGAATGAATCTTTTGCAACTTTCACCCATTAGCAAATCAATAATAATCATATAAATTACATACTCATCTTGATACAATCGACAAAAAATCCTTTCGATATCTAACTTCTTCCCCTTTCAAAATCATCCAGCAATCATCAAACACACTTCTTGGATACTTCTTGGATCCCTCTTCAAAATTCACATGCGCATTGACTCACAACTCCTCTAACAACAAAAATGAACAATAATCGTTCAAAACTTACCCAAAAATCTTCTGGAACTCTCATCCATTCGTAAATCATTATCAAAATCACCAATCTTCAACACAATTATATACTCAACCTCACAGCGTCACAGAATTATCAAACGAGATTCTTAGACACTCGTCTTTCTCCGTTTTAAAAAATTACACCCATCTTACTCACAACTCCTTCAGCAATTAAAATGAGCAACTATCGTCAAAAAATTACATATTCATAAAATCATCAAACAACCTTCCTTTAAATCTCTCACCTCTCCTTTCTCTTCAAAAGTCATCATCGGCTGTCTATTTCACTATCATTCAAAACAGTCAGCAAAATAACGTCTCAACCACTCACATTTCTTCCTCTTCAAAATTCAGACGCGCATTGACTCAGAACTCGTTTAATAACAAAACCAGACAAAAAATTAGACAACAATCCTTTTGATCTCTCACTTCTTTCTCCCCTTCAAAACCCATCAACTGTTCATCCCACTATCATCCAACAATCATCAAACAAATTGCTCAGACACTCGCATTTCTCCCTCTTCAGAATTCACACCCGACTGATTAACGAACAAATCTCACCTTATCTTCTCCTTCAAAACATCATCAACTGCTCATCCCACTATCATCCAACAATCATCAAATAAACTTCTTGGCCACTCGCCTTTCTCCCTCCTGAAAAATCACACCCGCCTGATTCACAACCCCTTCAACATATGCGTGCGTGTCCTAATACTAAACCTTATCCATTACCATCAAATTTACCCTGGTGGCAAATTCCCACCCCTTCACCCCTAATATATCTCTTTCTCACTCACCTTAGGTCTTATATCCCCCCGGGGGGATATAAGACGTGTAACATAGTGGCACGTCGGTCGGTCGGTTAGGGGGCCAAGGGGGTCGGTCGGATTTCAAAGGAGAAGGAAGGGTAGTTCGCGGTCCGCGGAGGTTGGTCGTTGGGTCGGGGGGTAAGGTGGGCGTAGAAGCGGCCGCGGAAGGGAGAGGGGTTTCGCGGAAAGCCGCGTGGGGTGAGGACGGTTAAGAAGTGCGGTGAGGGACGATAGGGGGGAGTACCAACAGAGGTGGGGAAGTCTTAGGAGGGGCGCTTAACGTCACGGGCGCATTCACTCACCGGCCGTCGCCGACTCAGGCCGTGCTTGCGCCGCACACGCAACCCTCCATAGACGGTCAGTTTATTAAACCCTTGCCCCCCCCCCCCATTTCTTACCAGAGTTTTAAGAGTTCATGACCCACGACCCTCAATGATTTCGGTTGCCGGGCGTGTTGATAAGATTTGAAAATTGGCGCGTCAAATTGTTATTTTGATTAGGATGTGTGACAGTGATTGGTTAAAGAAAGTGTAATGAAGATTTGCAGTTGGCTAATTATTTTTGAAGATATGTCTGTGTCCCGTTTAATCTTACGCGACCCACGCTCTCGACCAGGTGGAAGATACCTGTTAGTGCGACTGGTGTGATGGGAGTGAGGATCAGCTGATCTTTCGGGGGAGTCGATTTTCAAAAAAAAAAAAAACAAAAAAAAAGAAATATATACATATAAATGTGCATTAAATGAAGCTGTAGATGTTCGGTTGTGTGCTTCCGGTTTTCGCGCCAACGTGATTTCATCGCGCGCAAAGGATCTTCCACGTGTCCTCGTGATTGGAAGTCTTTTCCGAAGAGTTGGAGAAATTAGTGAAGTTGATCCAGGTAACGTGGATTTTTTTAACAATGTAACTTTTTGCGAAAAATATTAAAAAATAATCTTTCATACAAGACTATTATGACAGATATTTTGAGATGTGTGAGAAAGCCAACTTGGGAAAAGTTGATTGAAATATTGCATGTGTAGGTTCTGTGGAAAATAACATGATTTATTAAACAGATATCAAACTCTAATTGTGTATATTGAAAAAAAAAACGTTGAATATTGAAGCCATAATTGGTGACCGGTTACACTTGACAATTGCGCTAATTGCCATTAAGCGGAGGTTCTAATCTAAATTATGCATTTTGCAAATAAACAAGAAAATGTCGCATAACAGTAGTAGATAAGTTGTAAAATTATTAGTCAGGCCTCGAAGTAGATGGTATATTTGAAGTAATAAAATAAGTTCTTACAATAATTGTGAAATTTAACAATTGAAAATAAGATACAAGTACCATGCTAAATGAAACTTTTATATGATCGCACTTTATAAAACGGAAGTTGAGTATAGCAAATACAACTAAGACAATTATGGATAATTGTAAAAAGAAGAAAGATAATTTGTAATTTATTACTAATCAAGGATAAAGATTCTTAAAGGAATAAAACATATTTCCACAAACAACTAATAATAAGTTCTTTTTTTAACTAATTACGTGCATTGAAAGAATTATTTGAGGTTTTATTTTGTAATCCTTTTTAAGTTTAGAAATATAGAATGAAAATGTATGGTATATTATTCTTTTTGAATATTGTTCTTTTCAAGATTTGTTTTTGTGATTAAATTGGTTTTAATTCCGTACTATGAAAACTGCACAATTTTCCATTGTAATTGCAAAATTAGTTTGATATATGATTCCATAATTCCATAATTGACTATATTGATCTAATTTTCTACGGATCACGAATACTATTCAACATTAGCAATTTCTGGTACCCTGATTACTGCAATTATGTCTTAAACTTAGCTGGAGTTTACATACTAAAAATTAGTATAAAAAGGGTTATTACTACAAAAGACAAATGTTATTGTAAGATTTGTTCCTTATATAATATAACATCAATGTCAAAAAGTTGTTCAAATTCATCACTCTTAATTTAAATCAGTAAAAATTTGACTAATTGAATTAGTACTTTAGTGTTCGACTAGCGAAATAGTAATATTTTAGCATTCCACTAATGGAATAAGATCACAAGTTTATATTACTAAAGTTAATTAGTAAAAATATTGAACCATTCTTTACTAATTTTGATTGCGTTGTCAGGTGGGCTGTTTTATTTTAATAAGTTTAGTGGTTTTCTGTGAGTGCATGCATTTAAGGGATTATTTTTATCGCGAATAAAGTAATAAGGTGAAAATAGATTTAATTCCGTAAATATTTATAATTTTTTTGTTTTCGCGCAATAACTTGTAAATACGATGTGTTGTTGAAGGTAACTTAGTCTATTCACGAGTTTTACCAAATAAAGCTATACTATTGTTTCAATAAAGTTGAAAATGTCACACAATCGGATTCTTATACCATAATTTTTTTATTTTTCACGTTTCCTATTTCTATAACTTTCTTTTAATTATTATATACAGTCCGAAATAAAGTTAATATTTACACTAATAATTTTCTCTAATTTAATTAGTGCCATTTCATTAGCAATTAGTGAAACTTGACTAATTCAAATTTAGAGAGCATATTAATTTGATTACACTCAGAAAAAATGTTTGTTTGAATCAAACAAATTCTTTCTTTGATACAGGTTTAAACAAATATTGTATTGAATTAAACAACTTCTTTTGTGTGCAAATAAAATTTATTTACCTAAAACACACCATTGTTATTATCAAACAAATGTTAGTAAATAATGGTTTAAAACTTTTTTCTGTACTTTTACTGCACATTTCAGATGTTCAAAAGATTTATGCGATTTCAATACCACAATTATAATTCAAATTTATATAACTTTAATTGAAATTATGGAATCATTTGTCATTTTAATTTAGATACCACTTTTGCAGTTATACGTATTATTATGCGGTCTACCATGAATATTGAAAAATAATTATTTACCTCCTCACAATTTGATTATCTATTTATGGAATATAATGATTCTGTTAAGAATCATCTTTCATATTAAAACTCTTTTACGAATAATATTCCAATAACTTTTACTACAGTTGAAGACAAAATATATATTTAAATAAAAAGATTAGTTTACTCTTCTAAAAATTGTATTGAGATATATCCAAAAATAAATCTTTACTGTTCGCGGAACCAAAATGCCGTCGCTCAGATCAATTGGATAATTCACCTTCTTAGAGATAAATTAAAAAGTCGTTAAAAAATTGAATAAATGAAAGTTTTTAAATTTATTTTTTGATATTTGCATATCAAAAAACTACTATAAATATTTTGTTTCGGCCGAAATTTTGACGAACGTATTTACAGTCTTTATTTTTACCAAAAAGTGTGTTTTACCGCAAATTCAGCTTCAATCTTTGTATTTTATAATATTCCTCTCTCGTAAAGGTGCATAGATATTTCTCAACCTGACCACATAAAATGGCTTTTGTATATAATCTTGATAATTTTAACTCTATTCAAATGTCCTCAAAAAGTCACGAGGACGTCTTTTCTCTTGTCTAAATAATGTTCTTTGAACATTCTGAGTGAGGTCGTTCACATAATCATTTGTTTCACCTGCTGTGTCCTTCTTTCTTTAAACGACATTAACAGAATTTAATAACTGACATCGAGAACTGACAATTTATCTCTTCGCAGAAATTACATTTTGTACTCGGAAAGTTAAATATATTTCACACACAAAAAAATGTTCTTTAATTCGAGAATTTCACATATTTTTTTCTTTCTCTTCTCCATTTCTTACAACTTTTTAAGGATGAAAATGGGGCCAATTTGTGAAGCGAAACTTGTTCTTCACTTGCAAACTCAAATCAGAAAAGAATTAGGAAAATTGAAAATTACTTTGTCCATGTTTTAGTATGGAAATTAGTATTTTGTTAAGGGAAAATGGGTTCTGTATGCTATCACCAAGTTTGGCACTTACAAGGGCGAAGAAAGATTACAGCGTAAATTTGAAGCTAAGTTGTTTAATCGGCCAGAAAACTTTTCTTGGACACGTGCAAGTTTGACAACTAAGATTGTGAGGAGTCGAAGCGTGGCGCACAGTAACGGTTCACAATTTCACGGCACCCACAACATTTTACACTTCCTCATAGTTAATTTATCTTTGTCAGTTCAAATCTCTCTTTTAAAATCTCAATTCTAAACTTTTTTCGCCCCTTACGAATAAATTACCTACTTATTGTGATTAATTGTGTACTATTTGTGAAAATGGCACGAGGTGTTAGGAAATTATAACAACAAATCGTGGAGAACATGAAACAATAGCAGAAATAACATTGAACGAAAATGGTCAAGGAAATCAGATCATAAGCTATCTTTATAAATTGAATATTTTAATAACCATAGGAATATTGGTCTAATAATGCTATTCTCAGGGTTACATTACACAGAAATGAAATAAATATTACCTGCAACGGAAGTATTTAAACAAAAACAATAGTACAGATAAATTAACACTTAAGATTCGTTTTTGCTGGCAATATACATTTCGTACTCATGTCCATAAAAGTAGTCTCTAAAAAAGTGGCAAATTGCATCCGAAGTTTAAAAAATTGGTCATTACTGCTCTCCGGAAATTACATGCAATTTATAATAATTATTCAAACTCTGCAATGAATAAAAACTGAAAATCAAGATGATAATTTAAAGATTACAAAATAAATTGAAAGTTGAGTAACACGTGTGATTTAAATTATATTACATTTTCTTCACACTTGAATAAGTTTGAGATCTCTAAATTGTCGGTAGACATTAACGTTGAGATTTCTCGAGTAATTAAGACCTTGATTTGTATATAACTATATATGTATATACGAGTACATTTATCATCCAGGACTAAATGTGTATTGAATGCAATGAAAACAAATCAGATAAGTTAGATTTCGTCGACCTCGGCCTGGGAAAGTGTTAAATTGTTAATGTCGAAGAAATTGTACACGAATTGCTTAAGGTGCACTGTAATTCGATTTATTCTACGAATCATTTGTTGTTGCACGCAGATGTCACGAAGTTTTCTGGATTGCTCAACTTTTCCGCATTGTACATATAAAGGCCGCAATCGACGTTGCATTCCTTTCACAAAACGATATTTATCCCACTGAAAATTCACTCGCTTTCACTGTATACTTTCGATGATGAATTACTCGCAAAACCACTTGGCATCCCTCTCTAATTCCGTCTGGAATATTATTATAAATAATAAAATAAATGTTATGGCAATGTCTGTCCAACAAGTTTTAAGAAACTTTATGCAAAAAGTAATGACGACAAATGACTGACACGCTTCCTGTCATTTCCTTCCCGACGTGATAAAGTCAAGTATTGCAAAAAGTTGAAACAATAGTAAGAAAAAGGTTTGTTTTGATTTTGCAGGAAGTCGGTGAATCAATTCGAGTGGAAAAAATCTGGGCCAAAGGTGCGTGTATGGAAAATTCGAGGGCAAAAAGGAGAACAACGAGGGGAGAAAAGAAAAACGAGGCAAGGTGGCCTCGCGAAAATTGAAGGACAACGGAAGAGGGAAATATGTCGAGCGTCGCGGAGAGTCCTGACGGAATGGCATTACAGTCACACTATTCCCTTCGATGGAATAATCACCAAGCCCACTTTTTGGTGGCCTTTGAGGCTCTTCTACATGCTGAAATTCTCGTCGACGTAACCTTAGTTTGCTCAGAAACCAGTATAAGGGCGCATAAGGTCGTCCTCAGTGCCTGCAGGTAATTACTCTACCATTCATTAATTTCTCATTTGCAATTTGTTCTCCAATATTTATTGATTATTATTTATCTATTACTCCTGAACAAAACCACAAATAGTCCTTCCATAATGATCCTGGGGTCGCTATGAAACCGAGAATTCCATTCATGAAGCTCCCCATTCATCTTCGCTTTCCCCTCCGTGGGTACGATTCGGTTCGATACGAAATTCCCCTCAGAATGAAACACGGATGACTTTACAACTACTGTCGGATCATTCTAAGCCCCTTACAAATTCGTCACGCCCAAAGATCAGTGATTGATGTTTTCAAAATAGATCACCAATAAAAGACTCATTCAGTTATTGTAAGACCTAATACAGGTGCGTGAAAACCGAAGATCCCTTTGATGAAAGCTAAATTTTTTCCAGATATTAAATTCAATTCACTAAAATAATTAGTTATTCCTTTGGTTTAGAAGAGGTAATTAAGTATTTTCTTCTTTTTTGTTGCAGTCCATTCTTTGAGAGGATATTCGCTGAGCATCCTTGTAAGCATCCGGTCATAGTATTAAAGGATTTTCCGGGTCGTGAGGTAGCCGCGTTGATCGACTTTATGTACCGTGGTGAAGTTCGCGTGGGCCGTGAAGAACTTCCGGGTTTGATGCGAGCCGCGGAAAGTTTACAAGTTCGAGGTCTTGCATCCTCCGAACCAAGACCGGCCAGTCCGCCGGAAACACCAACCACCGATTTGATGGGTGAGCCATCAACGCCCGAAGGTGCGAGACAAGGAACGCCCGAAGAGGACGACAACGTCTCGGAAAGGACGGCGCCAGCCAGCAGGGATATTTTCCCAAGGGACCACAGATTACCTCACATGAGCCACCTGAACTTCTCTTTGAGAGAACTCCGAGACTCTTGTGGATCACCCCTAATGCCGAGAAGGAAGCAAGCCAGGCCGAGGAGAAGGTCCGGCGAGTTGGTTCCCCAGGACCTCAGCAGACCTCATCCACCGGCCAGTAGCAGCCCACTGTCGAGTGGTCTGAACCTTAGTAACAACCAACATCAACAGCAGCAGCATCAATCCTCACCCAATCAGCAGGAAGACATAGCCGAAAACCTCTCCATGAAGAGGTCTCTTTCCCCTCCCGGTATCAATGAACACAACATCAAGACGGAAAGCGAAGATGCCAGTAGCCCGAGAGGATCTCCCTTAACTGGCAACAGTCTTCACGCAGAGGGATCACTGCCCGATCTACATCAAACGAGTCTTCCCACCATGTCGGCGTTATCCCTAACCCCGCCGCATCATCAGAGTGAGTACCTGACAAGTTTGGGACAACTGGCGGCGCAGTGGCTCCCAAATCACCCCCAAAGTCAACTCCACGGTCACCATCCACGGGAAGACAGCCCGCACAACAGGTCTCATCCCTACCAACATGGAGACTCTCCTATGACACCAAGAAGATCAGTCGCAATTTTTCCCATGGATGGAGTCACGCCTTTGGGAGGTGCAGCCGGCCTCTTTCCACATGGTGGTCTAGACAGAGGATCGCTTCTGGCTGATCTGCACGATAGCTTTAAACCCGAAACCCTACAGGGCCTCTTTGGCGGAGCCAGTCTGGGTCACCACCCAGGCAAGAAGCCGAAGAAGCACCGAGGTGATGGGGATGGACCCAGAAGGTGGAGTGATCATGGACGCGGTTTGCCTGTTGGCAGACCCAAGGGACAACACAGTGCACCCAGAGGTGGACCTCCCAGATCATGGACCAACGCTGAGCTCACCGAGGCTCTTCAACATGTTTGGAACAAGAAGATGACAACCTCTCAGGCGAGCCGAATCTTCGGGATTCCTTACAACAGTCTGCTGATGTATGTTAGAGGGAAGTATGGAAAGAGTCTTAAACTCGAGCAGCTCCGGAGGGACTGCACTGGTGCAACGACCGGGGAAGTGATGAACTCGTTGAATAACAACGTCAAGACTGCCGTCCAACCACCCCAGATGCCACATCCACTTTCCGGCATGCCCCATCCTGGCGATGACAACCCTTTCCCACATCATCCGCTCCTGGGTGGTAATCTTCCTCAAGGATTCTTCCCGGATTTTGGTGCGGCTTTCCCGGTCCCCGTTAGTATGGTTCACCTCTTGCCGCCTAGCGAACAAAAAGTATATGAGGCTCCGAATCCAACCAGTGGGGGAAACTGTGGTAACAGCGGTACCAGCAGCGAACGCACTACGAGAAGTAGATCCCCATCACCGATGCCACTAAACCATGAGAGCATCCCACAGCCTCCCCAATCAGCGCCAGCGCTTCTCCAGCAAAATGGTGCCAATTAGGAGGAATCGGTCCTGGGTCAAGAATTGGGACGAGAACTGGTATTTTGGGATTTTGGATCCAGTCTTTTTGGCAACCACGAACCAGTTTTCTCGGCATGGAGGAATCAATTTCTTTGAGAACCAGGATCCAGGATCGATAACCATACGAGGCTACAAGATCGCTCACCGTCACCCCGGAATGCTCCTCACAAGACTGATTCATCAGCAGGGTAAATCGTCGAATGATTACGTTTACCCTGCGTTATGAAACTAACGTTCGCGCATGCATGCTCTTTTTTTTAATCACTTTCAAGGCCAGCCGCACGCCAGACTACGCTGATTTTTATTGTCATTCCATTTCTCCGTCGACTGCTAAACTCAAACCCGAAATGTCCGCGAATGAAACTCCAGTAACCAGGAAACTTTCCCGGTTGTTTCACAATCGGAAGATAAAACGAGGGTCGGATCTGGATGGGGGAGTTAACCATTTTTTCCCATTATAACGTGTACAATTTTTGCTCATTCTCAACACTGTACAATTAGAAAGGTGTTGGAACAAATTACAGAAAAGAAATATTTTCTAATTAAAGGTAAGAAGGTGGTTCTATCTAGAAGAATAGATTTATAATTATTACAAGATATTTTCATTTATTTTTTTATTTTCAAAGAGTTATACAGTACCGTTCAGGAGTATGAGGACACCTGAAAGACTAGCGATTGGAAACATAAGCTCAGTTCTGGCAGGATGTCTCCGAAACAAAAATTTCTAA
>CAKNWT010088488.1:0-11650 GCA_932066315.1 Andricus coriarius | reverse complement strand
AAAAAATCTATCAGAAGATAAATATTTTATTTTATTATTTTAAATTCAATATATAATTTTCAATTACATTTATTTATCCTTTGGTTCTAACGGTTCTAACCTCTAATACATATTAGAGGTTAGAAGTGACATATGCCACTTTGTTTTCGTAAAGGTTCAGCTGGAAAATCTCGCTATTTCGTTTACAAAATGTGTTCATATGTTATTTCATCAATTTGAAAGTCTATAATATTATATCACTTTCACGGAAATTAATAATCACTTAATTATGCCCCATTCTAACGCTTTTGTACGAGTATTGATACTTTATATTCCGAAACGCTGCATATTTTGAGGTTAATCTGGCATTGAAGGTTATTTTTTCAAACATCACTTACAACCATGTGATTACTCTGGCGGGATAATGTTACCTGCTTCGCTTGTAACATGTTACTGCTTTGAGTGGGAAATATATTGTCACTGGGTGACCATCAGCGAAGTCACTAGTGACTGGTTTTCTGAATCTTGTTACACGCATGTGACTACTCCAGCTGGTAACAGTGTTAGCTGGGGAGGTTGCTTGGAATTATTTTGATGAATTCAGACGAGGAAGTATTCTGCACGCTGAAAAGTGAGACAAAAAAGAGGGGTCAATATAAGAAAACGGTACAGAGCTAGAGATTGAGGGCGGATAGTTTTGGCTCAATCAAACATTCATAAATAGGAAGAGGGGTAAGGCGGAAGTAGTGAAGACAAGTTAAAGGTAGAATCCATATTAAAAAAACCCGAAAATGATCAGAACATGACTGGGAAAAGATCAAAATAGAGCGGGGGAGAATGACAAGGAGGAAGACAAAGTTGAACATAGAAGGCCAATAGAAGCTTAAAAGTTAAAGCTAGAAGAATTGCGGAAAATGATGATAGAGGCAATACAGATGAACGAAAAAAAGGCAAAAAGAAAGAGATAAGGAAATAAAACAAGAGATTAGGAAAGAAATAGCTGAAATTAGAAAAGAGATGCAAAAATGGGAAGAAGTTGGGGAAAATTTGGAAAAAAGGATGCAGCCTTTAGAACAAAGATTAGAAAACCAGGTTGAGCATAATCAAAGGTTATCACAGTTCGAAGATAGGATAGTGAAGATAGAAAAATCAAACCGGGAGTTGGGTGAAGAGGTGAGTGGGAATATTGAGAAGGAAAGCCTAAGGGGAATAGAAAGAAGATTAGAAAGGAAAGAAAGAGACGAAAGAAAGAAAAACATAGTGACAAAGGGTCTAAGATTAGAAGGAAAGGAATTGAGGGATGAAGTGGAGGATGTGATGAAAAGGATATATGCTAAAGTAGAGATAGAGGAAATGCGAAATGTAAGAAAGGAAACGCGTAGAGCAGAAAAAATGGTACAAGTGAAACTAAAGAAATGGGAACATAAGAGGGAATTGATGACAAAAAAGATGTGGTTATAGGAAGCACGGAGAGAATAGAGGATAATTTGACATGGGTAGAAAGAAGTATGCAGTATAAGTTGAGGCAAATAGCGGAAGAGGAAAGAGGGAAGGGAAAAAGAACGTGGGCTAAGTATGGCAGAATACAGATAGAAGGTGTATGGTGGGATTGGGTCGAAGAAAGAGAAGAGTTAGTAGTACCAGGAAACAAGGAGAGAAAGGAAGGGAGATAGACAAATAAGAAATAGTAAGAAACGAAAAGAGACGAGAAAAGAAAGTAGGGAAGAATAGAGGATATGCTACTGGAATATAGCAGGTCGAGGAAGAAAATCCAAAGACAAGATACTGAATGGGGAGGGAAAGAAATTGTTAAAGAGCTTGGAAGAATTGGGATGTTTTATCATAATCGGAAATATAGAGGGAGATAAGGAAGGAGAATATACACGCTCAGTAGGAGAAAGGGGAACGATAATTGATTATGTAATAGTGGATGATGAAGTAAGAGATAAGAAACTTGAGGCAAGGGATTGTATAGATTCGGATCCCTTTCCCGTAATAGTGATATTAGAGGGAGCAAAAAATAATAACAAACTGGATAAAAAGAAAGTGAAGGTGAAAAGAGCAGGAAAAGGGGATTTGTCAATGGAAGGAAAAGAACAGTTCAAAGAAAAGGTTGGAAATGTCAAAATGGGAGGGAGAAATGTGCTGGAGGAGATGGAAGTAGTGATAGGAGAAATAAAAAGAGGATTAGAAAGCACGAAAAAAAGAAGTTAGTAAAGGAGGGGATAGAAATAGATCGGATGAGGAATGCAAAGAAGAAAAGAAGGATGTCAGAAAGGAATTAAGAAAATTGGTTTGAGGAAGATGCGGAGAGGGCTAGGGCGAAAGAAGAGGTTTGTAAAGTAGTAAATACAGAGAGAAAAAGAAGAGAAAGAGTAAACCCGGATATTGAAATTGTAGAATAGAAAAAATATTTTATGGATTTACTAGGAGGGGTAGAGAGAAAAGTTAGAAAAGTAATGTTGACCATAGTGCTGAGAGGCAAAGGGAAGGAGGTTAAAGATTATAGGGGTGTGACGCTGATACCAACATTGTATAAAGTATATGTAACGGTTTTGTCGGAGAGGTTGAAGAAAGAAATTGAGAAAAAAAGATAGAACCACATAATCAGACAGGGCTTAGAAATGGTATGTAGGTGATGGACAATACATATGTTCCAAATTATCTGATAAATGGATTAAAAGGGGGAAAAAGACAATGATAGCAATATTCGTAGACTTACAAGCGGCGCTTGACTCCTTGGACCGCATCGAGATAGAAAAAGTTATGGTGAAAAAAACGTCTACGAGAGGGGTTAATAAAGAGAGTGTAAGAAATTTTCAGAGAGACACAAAGCAGGGTAAAAGTAGGAGTGCAAGTTTCTGTTTAGTGAGAGGAGTAAGGCAAGGATGTCCTCTGAGCCCACTTTTATTTAATATATTAATCTTAGTTTCAGAAAATGTGGGAGAGGAAAATATATATACACTGGCATACACGGAAGATATGGTGTTGATGAAAAAGGGTGAAGAAGGGATGACGGGCTTAATTACAGGATTTTAGAAATACTTAGATAGGAAAAAGTTGATTTGAAATGTAGAAAAGACAAAGATGAGGAGGTTTAGAAAAGTAGGGGTAAGAAAGACAGAATGGAATGAGAGATGAAAGGGAATAAAGTTAGAAGAAGTAAAGGAGTTTAAATATTTGAGATATACATTGCATATTAATGGAGATAATAGAGCTCAGATAACAGAAAGGATAAAAGAAGCGGAAAGGATAATGAAACAGATATGGGGAATAGGAAAAAGAAGGTTTAAGAAAGATTGGAGAAGGAGAATGTGGTTATTTGATACGTTGGTATGGCGGGTATTAGCTTATGGAGCGGAGATATGGGGGACGAAGGAAAGGAAAGAGATTGATAGTTTACAAGCAAGGTATATAAGATACACGCTAGGAGCATACTGGAGGACGCCTGGATATATGATGAGAGAAGAAGCACAGATGGATAAATTAAGCACTAGATCGGGTAAGAGAGCATGGCAACTCGAGACGAAATTAAGGGTGGGGAAGGAAGGAGAGTTAGCGAAAAATGGTTTGAAGGAGGTAGAAGAAAGGAGAGGGAGGGCGGTAGAACTAACAAGATGCGAAGAAGAATGGAGGGAGATTTTAGTGCTAGAGATGTAGGAGAGTGGAATAAAGTAAGCCATGAAGAATTGGAGAGAAGGGACAGTGAAAGACAATTAATGGAAAGGTGGGGAATGATTGAGGAATCAAAATATAATAAATGGTCAAAGATGATAAAAAAAGAAGGAGTACCAAAGTATTTAAAAAAGGGATGGGTAGAGAGAAGGTGGACCAGAATAGCAAGATTTAGATTGGGAAACGAGGTAAGGGAGGGGATGTATTGGGAAAAGGAAGAGAACTGAAAGTAAAGAATATCTGAATGGGAGGTGGAAGCAGTAAGGTAAGGGAGGTACGGGAAGGATGTAGGAGAGGAATAGAATATAAAGGATGCTGACTAGATAATGTTGTAAAGATTCTATGGGAGGACGGAATGTGTGAGGAGTGGATGAGGGAGTTGGAGGGGGCTAGCGGGGCGAATGAGAAAGAATGAAAGAATGGATGCAGAAAAATAGCAAAATGAGAATGGGATAGAATAGATGTGAAAGTGAAGGAAAAAGGAAACGGAAGGCGCATATATTAGAAGCGTAAAGATCTATAAATAGTAAGGATAAGATCATATAAACTTTGTAGATGGTCTTGTGAAAAACGGAAGTCATGTAAACCCTTAGGGACATATTATGAATAAGGAAGTACGACAGTTGAACTTAAAATTATTATCCCTAACTATTTTTTCATAGTAATTTTATTTTCATCATTATTTTTTGTTGTTGTAACAAAACGAGCCCTTAAAGGCTTGACTGTCTAGAAATATATTTTGCGAAATCTTCTATCGTAATTTTTAACTTGTAGGATACTTTTAAGTACAGCAGTATTAATACCTAGCCAGTATCTCTCGGTTATGAATTTAGTCTAAATATTCCTGCAAGTGTTGTATCCTTCCTTTCTTTTAGTAATCAAACTTTGTCTTTCTGTCTTTGTCGTTAGAATCTATTTTTTTCACTGGAAATGCTAAGGCATTGCAGCGAGCGCTGAGGTGAGGATTGTTTCGGGATAACCGCCAGTAACTACCACAGCCTTGGCCTGACGCTCACGCATGCACGACTGTTCATACGGCGCTTCTGATTAGTCCAACTTGAACATTTTATGACTCAGAAATTAAAACTTCAACTGATTTTTGGAAAAGGAATTTTCGATTTATTTTTTGTTGGTTTACGCAGCCATATAAGTCCAGACATTTAAGTCTGGGACACCCTGTATATATTCTCTACGATGTCTGTGTTGGCCAAAGCGTCCCACCGTGGGAACCGGTGGAACTTGATTGGCTAATCAAATCTTTTTTTAAACAAGAAACGTCGGAAAGATTGGTAGTTTTGCACAAGATTGAAGCCCGGAAAACCTTATTTAAATTTATTATAATGAATCATCGTGAAAGCAAAAAATCTATCATTAAAGAACTCTACGGGGAGAGTTTTCTTACTGAAACTAACACTTTTAGTAAGCTCAGGTCTTCTCAAGCTAAGGTACTAACATCTTTAGCTTTCTTAAAACGGTGTAGGGACAACAACCTCGTCCCAAAATTCTTACACTTAAAAAAACATTTTGGAACATCTAAATCCAAATCAAGTCCACATAAAACAAGTTTGCTTTTCTTGAAAGAAAGAATACAATATACAAAATTTTTCTTGCACTCTTCCTCCAAATAACTATTAAAACTTGACCTTTTCCTATCAAAAAATCTCATATTTTACATGCGTCTACATTTGATCAATCCGGACGAATTAAAGATCTTTCCACACAAAAACAAAAAATAAAAGTTGACAAATTACTTTCAGCAAGGCATATACCACTAGCCCAGTAAAAAACAGCTCTAACCATCCTCTCAGCTATGAAATGATTTCAATCTTATCTAAAGGACATAATTTTGCAGTACCTCCCTCTAAAATATCGAAGGAAGAAATAATCAGTAATTTGGAATCCACAATATATACTCTTTAACCTGAGAAAGCGAATGACATAAGGCGTATGAAGATCAACATCTTACGCCAAGCCCAACTTCCCTGCTCAAACTTGACAAAACAAGAAAAAACAGCAATTAAAAAAACTCAATCAGAATAAAGTCATCACAATAGTACGCGCAGACAAAGGCAATACAACAGTAACAATGAATAAAGAAGACTATAACAACTAAATCATAGACCTTCTCACTGACGATATATATAAAAAAAATTAAAAAATACCCCACAAAAACAATAGTCAGTAAAATAAAAACCCTTCTAAAAGACCCTAAACTTCACAGGAGAAACAATATCTAAACTAATAACTACTAATCCCATCTCTACAAAAAGGTACAGACTCCCAAAAATCCACAGAAAGAACATTCCCCTCAGACCCATCGTCAGTGCAAGAAACTCTTCAACTTACAACCTAGCACGCTTCCTTGCCTAATAACTGAATCCTTTCACAGGAAACTTTCTCATACACGTCCTAAACGCTTTTGACTTTATCAGAAAGATACAAGAGATTTACATTCAACCCCAAGACACCCCAGTGAGTTTCGACGTAGTATCTATCTTTACGAAAGTACCAATCTCTGATACAATCGATATTATTAAATCCTTTGCAAGCTTCCCCTCCAATCTCATACCTCTGATAGAACACTGTCTCAATAATACTTACTTCTCTTTCAATAAACAATTCTATGAACAAATCTTAGGAGCTGCAATGGGATCTCCAATCTCACCTGTAATAGCCAACGTCTTTATGGAAAATCCACAACCTAAAATCTTCAACCAATTCAAGCTTAAACCGGAAGTTTTGTGCCGTTACGCTGGCGTCACTTTTGTCATTTGGAGACATGGACTAGATGAACTACACAACTTTTTTATTTCATCAATCGATTACACCCTAATATCCAGTTTACCATGAAAATTTAACAAAACGGCAAATTGCCTTTCTTGGACGTGCTACTTTATAAAAGATCTGATAACACATTAGAACATGAAGTTCACAGAAAATCCACCCATACAAACAGATACCTACATGCCTCCTCCCACCACCACCCATCTCAAAAGCAATCGGTAATCAACTCCCTTGCATACAGAGCTGTCTCCGTAACAGATAAAGAGAACTTAAAAAAGGAATAACAAAATGTTGAACAAATGCTAATACAAAACGATTTCACAAACAACCAAAATTGATAAAGCAATAAAAAATACACTCAAAAACCAAGTCAACACAACCTACTACAGAAAGAGTGAGAAAAACGTCCCTACATTCAAGGTATCGCATAACAAATAGGAAGAATTCTCAAAAAGCATAACATCCAAACCATATTTAAACCACCTGCGGAAATAAGACAACTTCTAAACAACCCTAAAGATAAAAAGGCACCTTTCAGTGATCCGAGAATATATAAAATCCCTTGTTCCTGTGACAAAGTCTATATTGAAGAAACCGGCAGAACGGTGAGCCAACGTGTAAAGCACCATGAAAGTAAAGTCAGGCTTAAACATTTCACGCAATCAGCACTAGCTGAGAAGACTCAAAAGCTTGAAATCTGAAAACACCCTAATAACATCAATAGGGACGATGGATATAATACCAATCCGATTTGGTCGCCCGTCCTCCCGGTTTAAAAAAAAGACTTGATTGACCAATCAAGTGGAGCGATGGGACGCTCTGGCCAATCAGAGACATCGTAGAGATTATATATAAGAACAACATAACCTGAAACTTCAGTTTCAGTTAAACCCTGAAGAAGTGAACTGCAATGTTCACGGAAGGTCAGCAAGATGTGTAGTTTTGCACACGGTTGAAACAGGAAAAACCTTATTTAAATTTATTATAATGAATCGTCGTGAAAGCATTGAATCTATCATGATATTTTTTATATACTGAACAGTTATTTCATTTTTAACCTAATGCTCAGAATATATTAAAAACCATCCACGTACCACTTGAACATGAGGCACATATAATATTTTGTTTGACGACGGTGCATTTACAAGTTTTGTTGCGACAGCGTAGAGTATAGTAATGTTGTACATTACAATACAGTGGAGTGTAATATGAAGAGTGATCGTCCGCTGTATCGTAATGTACAACACAACTATACTCTACGCTGTCGCATAAAAACCCGCTAATGCACCGGAGTCACATAAAAACATAAAACTTTCGTTATTCTTGCAATGATGCATACGAATAATTTAATATAACATAAAAAAAGAGTTCAAATTTTTATTTTTATTCTTTATAAAATGTAAGTTTATCAATAAACAGGATTCAAAAGGGTTACGCATTCTGGAATTTTCTACATATCGCAATTTGAAAGAAACGTTTTTCCTTTGTCTGAGCCTGGATAGCACTTTTTGTTGTAGATGCTTCAGACATAAATATTTCACATCTTGTACAATGAAATATCTTATTGTCCATCTACTTCCAGAAGGTCGTAAGCCACACAACGACAATAATTGTTTTACTATAGCGAGAAAAAAGTGATATTAGCAGGATTATGGATAAATGATATTACCCATCTGGAAGGTGACGATGTTGGTTGTCACACGATAATTTCCAGATGAGATAGTAAATCTAGTTCTCCAAAGAGGCATCAATCTCTCTATGAATCTCAATATGTGTGGATGCACCTTCAAGCTTTCCAACAGACAGAAAATAAGTCTATGAGAGTTTGAATCGAAAGCCTTCCGGTACTCAATCTAGGCCACTGACAGGACGCGTTGATGAGCTGCAGCGTCTTTGCAGACACACCTGTCAATTAGTAGGTTCTCTCGATAGCCTGCTACACCTTTTTTCGAGCCACGTTGTTCGCACAACTCACGCCACACAGGCTTCAATCGCCGAACAATCTTGTTGTTTAGGACAGCTGTAAAGATCTTATATAGCGTGTTGAAACAAGTTATTGGCCTGTAATTCTCTAGGTTGGATAAGTTGCCTTTTTTCGGTAGGAGTATAGTGCGTTCTAACACCAGCCACAGCGGAATGGGTGTCTCTGACTTTGAATATGAGGTGAATATGCGGGCCAAATGTTCGTGTGTAGAAGTAAACTTCTTTCACCAGAAATTCTTGATACAATCTGGTCCAGCACCGGAAAAGTTCTTCGTTCCTCTAAGGACTTCTTTCACCTCTTCGGCAGTGATTGATGGACATTTCTCCTCAGATTTTATGAGGTTGTCGCAAAATTCCTTGAAGCGGATGATATTGTCAATATCTTCTTTCAACTTTAGTGTTTTCGGGATTTTGTATACCTTTCTCCAAAAAGTCTCTACCTCGTTGGGCATGAGTGGATTTTTGTCAGAAACAGGGTGATCACTGAACAGGCGAGATTGGTCAGCTAGAAACTTTTGATTCTCCCTCATCCATCCCTCCCTCTTCTGTATTCTCGTCCTTGCGTCAGATAACAGCCGTAGTTTGTCAACAATATGCTGCTTGATTGTCAGCAGCTTCGACTTGTTTAGTGTGTGATTCAAGATTTTCAGTTCTTGGGCGAACTTTCGAACCCTTTCCGTGAACTGTCTACAAGATGTTATCTAGTCAATCCCACATTGAACACGGGACGCATTCTGTCTTGCCCATCCAATCTTATTGTTCAGTTGCTGTAAGCGTCTTTTGGTCTGTTGATTCATCGTTGGCTTGAGCCTTCGATTTGAATCAGCCAAAGCTCTCGCAGCACCATAAACTGAGTAATTGATGGTCCAGAGTTCGGATTCTCGAGAGATTTCTCCACGAAGGGAGGCATCCATTTCAGCCAGATCTTGGGGCTTAAGAGGAACTTGCATGTAAATTTTCCTTCTTGTCCTGAAACGTGCTGAAGCTCTGGGTGTTTTTGGCACCACAGGGTATGCATACGCGCCACAATGCCTCGGTGAAGATGCTGGCATCGTAGCAGTCTAGCAAGTCATCCTTGAGTTGATTAGTCAACTCAAGCTGGGCGGTTCGTCATCGTGTTTCCATCTAAATCATTTTCGGCACCCCGAACTCTAGGACCATCGGCATTGTTCGCCGACCCACTGTCGGGTGCTCTGCGCGTTCGATCGGTTTGAACCGCATTTACAACTTTTTGGGTGTTTTAGTGGTGTCATTCTTGTTCTCACGAGCAGCTAGGGAAAGGGTCCGTCCATCCTTGTAGAGCCCCGCATGCAAGGATAAGGCTGCATACTCTGACAGGTCTCCCGGTATTTCAGAGTCACCGTTTAAGACACCTCACCCAGGTGCCATTCAGCTGTCGGCACGGTTGTTACGCCTCCGCTTAGGGGTTATTCATTCGGGATCATAACTGGACAATTGTCCGCGACTGCATATTAATTGTTGTACCCAGATTCAGCACAAACCCTTGGTGCAGGGATCCTCTATCCGCAACCCGAGGACGCATTGTTGAAATTTAACCGAAGGGCCTTGTGTGCAGCCTTATAGTTATATGCCGGGCTCTACAAGGAAGGACAGACCCTTTTCCTAGATGCGCGTGGGAACAACAATAACACCACCAAACCATGAAAAAGTTGTAGATGCGGTTCAAAACTATCGAACGCGCCGAGCACCCGATGAATAATCGGTCGGCAAACAGTGCCGATCACCATAGAGTTCGGGGTGCTGAAAATAATTTAGAATGAAACACGACGCCGAACCGGCAAAACGTCCACATCGAGTGGACGAGTCAAGTCAAGGATGACTTACTAGACTGCTACGATGCTAGCATTATCCCCGCTCACGGAGGTTTAATGGCGCGTATGCACACTCTCTCACATAGCACACTCCCCGACAAAACTGGTATTTTCTTAGGACTCGGTCCAACTGGTCAAGAGGAAAAACCAGGAATGCTCTATGTTTAGACCTATACTTAAATCTACGTTACAACATGGGTTCATGTCCACCACGATTTTTTGGTTTGAAAAAAAGTGAATTAATGCGACAAATTTTTGACAGAGAATTAAGTATTTAAAAAAAAAAAATGTGGCTCTAGTTGGTATAATTGAGTCAGAAATCAATTTTATACTAAATTTTTTAATTTGCATTAATAAGTGGTAGACATTTCGCTGGCACTTTTTAAATTTTGTTTTAGAAGGATTCGGATTTTTAAACAGTAAGTGAAAAATTTACAGCGCATGTGCCTATAAGACAAAATTCATTTTTTGTTGTTATGTCCGGGAACGTTAAGTAACATCTCGAACATCAAAATTGATGACAATTGGCCGGCCGCTGCAGCCTCGAAAATTAATTCGCGGTTTTAAGTTGAAGCGTTCTTATATTCTTGACAATTAATCTCCGTAGAGAGAAAAGTGTAACGGTGTGCGCCGTTTTCAAAATCAAAGTTCCAGGGCACTAAGACCCTTTTACCTAACGCTCTCTAAACTAGTAAATCCCATGGCCGGAAGATTCAAATGGCATAAGATGAATAGTGTATTATACATAGTATATGTATTATGACTAATAATTATTAATTAATTATAATTCTGCGAAACTATAGACTAATTGCGTTTAGATATTTATGTTTAGGTATCGTATCCTATTCCCTCTGGGTTATATATTCATTAAAAATACTGCGCAGTTCGGTAACCAAGATGGATTTAGAGGTTAGAAACTTGAGACCTTGAGCTATTTTTAGTATCATTAATGGGCCATGGCGCCAGCCAGACGCCATAAAAAGCGATCTTTGGACTTTCAAACAGGAAACCATCACTGAAAATGATTGACGTGTGTCCTGTCGAAAAGTCGAACTGGACCCAAATCCTTGAACTGTCACTCACTTTAATTGCCTAAACTTGTAGGCTGAGTAAAGTGATCTAAATTATGATTAGTTGTTTGGGTCTAAAATTGAGTGACGTCAGCATTCCCATTGGCTAAACTCTAAAAGTAGGGATCAACCCCTCCCAAAACGAGCTTTCAAATATAGATGGAGAGCATGAAACATAGAACACATAGAATTTTAATAAATTCATTGAACTTTTAAAGTTTTGACTAAAATTTTACATAATTCGAATGAGGGTTGAAATATTCATGAAATGCTTAAAATAAAAATTCAAATTTTATAACATTTATTTGAGAATCAAATGTTATTGAA
>CAKNWT010088475.1:0-10967 GCA_932066315.1 Andricus coriarius | reverse complement strand
ATTTCGGGAATTTTTTCTTTCGAATATTTTCTTTTCTGTGAGTTTTACAGCATTGGGAATTCTATTTCTTTTTCAATCGTCCCCGGGAATTTTAAAATTCGGAAGGCTAACTTGTTAGAAATTTTATAATTTCGGGAATTTTCTTTTCCTGGAATCCTTCAGTGGCAGGAATCTTTTTTTGGGAAATTTCGTACATCCAAAATTTTGAATTCTCAGGAATTTTAAAATGTTGAGAGTTTTGTTTTTCTGTTATTTCACAGCATCGGAATTTTATGTTACGGCATTATACAGTCGTCCCGTGGAATTTCTCAATTCGGTGATATTTTAAACTATCGGGAATTTTCCAAATTCAGGAATTTTAAATTGTCAGCAATTTTATTGTATCGGAATTTTTTCTGTTTCGAATATTTTGTTTTTCGAAAATTTTTCCATTTCGAATATTTTCTTTTTCGGAAATTTTTCTATTTCGAATATTTTCTGTTTCGGAAATTTTACAGCGTCGGGGATTTTATTTTTCGAGATTTTTCTGTTGTTGGAAATTGTTAAATTCGGTATTATCAGAAACTATTGGGATTTTCATTATTGAGAAATTTCTAATTGTCGGCAATAAAATTTTCTAATTTCAAAATTTCCTATTTTGAATATTTTCTATTTCGAAAATTTGTCAGTCCCGGGAATTTTTCGTTTTCAGGAGTTTTACAGCATCGGGAATTCTATGTTTCAGAATATTTTAGTCGTTCCAGGTAATTTTCGGATTGGGTAATTTCATAATCTTTCGGGATTTTCCAGTTTCGAAAATTTTCTATTTCTAATATTTTCCTTTTCGGGATTTTTCTATCGTTTGGAATGTTCGAATAGGTAATATTATAAACTCTTGGGAATTTCATTATTTGGAAATTTTAGAATTTGGGAATTTCAAATTTTCGGCAATTTTCTAATTTCGGGAATTTCAAATTGGCGGATATTGTCTAATTTTGGGAATTATTCAATTCGGGAAGTTTCAATTGTCACCAATTTTATCATTTCTGGAATTTTATATTTCAAAATTTTTTTTCGGGAGTTTTACAGCATTAGGAATTTCAAATTTCCGGCAATTTTGGAATTTCGGGAATCATCTATTTTGAATATTTTCTTTCTCGGGAGTTTTACAGCGTAAGAAATTTTCTTTTTCGGGAATTTTTCAATTTGGGAAGTTTGAATTGTCACCAATTTTATCACTTCGGGAATTCTCTAATATTTTCTTTTTCATGAATTTCGAGCGAAAGGAATTTTCTTTTTTGGGAATTTTTCTCGGAATTTTACAATTCGTGAAGTTTAAATTTTATTTTTCGGGATTTTTCTATGTTTGGAAATGTTCAAGTTCAGTAGTATTATAAACTCTCAAGAATTTTATTATTTGGAAATTTGCCAATTTAGGAATTTTAAATTTGTGGCAATTGTCTGTGTCACATATAGTGACTTTCAACCCATCAAATTATCTCTCCCAACGATCGTAAAACCGGAAGCAATTCAGCAAAAATTGATAGCATAGACAGAGAGAGAAAGGAACAAATAAGAAAGTATTACTGAATAAATGTCAAGTTCATATGGAAATAGAATATTTATACATCATGTTTTTAAAATTGGATTCAGAAAATTGGAATCAGATTCGTACACTACTTAAAATGATTTTGAAAAAGACGTCAAGCGCACATTTCGTACCCCTAAGTCAGAAGCCTTTTGGTCAAGTGAAATCAGTCGAATGTTTCAGTGTGAGGACGAAAGAATAATTGACTATGCAAGGCAGTTAAAGAGAGTAATCCTCAAGAATCGACTGAGAACATTGATCCAAGTGCAAAAGTACTGATAGATAATATAAAAAAATATGCATTACAAATTTTTTCAAATGGTCTCTTAAAAAACATTCGAATTCAGGTATTAACCGGCGAACCCAAAACTATGAAAGACGCGATCGACATAGCAATTCAGGTAGAGCAGGACGAAATTGTTCTCCAATATAGGAACAGACTCAGAAGCGGCAATAGCACTTCAGATAGTACAGAGAACATAAAATCACTTGTAAAAGTTCATTAATCTAACCCGGTTAGCACAGTTTTTGATAACACTCAAAGTCGGTCAAACGCATTCAATCAAAACAAAAGTAATAATACCCACATCAACAGAACACTCAAAACTCAAGTAATAATTCGAGATACCATCCGAAGACTTATCAACAAAATCACCAAACACGTTACCGGACAGAATCCCAACCGAATTGTCAACCAAATTTTTAAGCAAATTATCAAGCAAATTTTGAACCAAATTTTCAAGCTAATTATCAACCAAATTTTCAAACAAATTATCAACCAAATTTTTAACCTAATTTTCAGCCAAACTTCCCGCAAAGCGAACAAAATCTTGAAACAAACCACCAAATGTACTAAAAACCAAATTATAACCCAAATTATCCGATTGGCAATGAGAATAACTACTACCATAAGTTTATTGACTCTCACGCGTATAGTTCCTCTCTATAAAATCCTTTTGATCATTGCATATATAAGGAACTCAAATCCTCCACAGATTCACAAAATTTAAACACACAAGCGACTCGCCAGATCAGCGCGCAGGCGAGTGGCGAAACAATGTTTAAAGTCGTGCCACGGCGAAACTGAACTTAGAAAACGAGCAGTAATACAACTAAGTACTCAGGCTAATTCCCTCACAATATTATTGAAGAAGAAACAATTCTTCTAAGAAAATTTAGAATTTATTCTCGATACGGGAGCTGAAATTAACGTCATAAAACGACAAGCATTACGGAAATGGATTTGTATTGACAAACTAGACCGATTCGAAATAAATGGTGTAACTCCAGTTGTGGCCTTTTCAGAAGATCAAATAATTCTCAAGTGCAACGACATTGATATTACTTTTCGTGAGAGTTGAAGACATCTCACTCACGAAAGGATTCCTTCCTGAGTTAGATGCAGGTCCAGGAATTCTTCTTGTCTATGCTCTGGTATCAATTAGAAATGGTGTTGCACATATACCTGTGTTTAATATTACCAGCCAAGCTATAAAATTAATAACACCTACAGCCAAAATTGAACCAAAAGATGTGTCCGATGCAATACTGTTTGACGAAAGAGCATTGGACAACGATGATGTCTCCCAAAAAAAGATATTTCAGCTACAAAATACCTTCTTTCCGAGGCACGAAAAAGATTGCAAATTATAGGAGCGCTTTTGCCTATAGAACATTTAGATAAAGGCGGAAAATCGCATGTTTTATAAATAAAAGAACCATATACACACATCTATTATCTGCCTGGTGACAAATTATCGTACTTCGACGCAGTCTATCATAGTATTTCGACGGCCTCATGGAGGAACTTAGCAGGCAAATTAAACAATTACACGACAATGAAATTATTCGTTTATCCTCTTCCCCTTACATCTCACCAATAGTTCTAATTCCGAAGAAACCAGATCGATGGAGTAACAAGCGTTGGAGATTGGTAGTAGACTTTAGAGCCGTATTTGAAAAAACAGCAGGCGATGCGTACCCACAGCCAACTGTACTTGATATACTTGACCAGTTGGGGGAAGCAAATTATTTTACAGTACTCCACCTGGCTGTGGCATTTTATCAAATTCCAATGGATTCCTTAGACAGGCATAAAACAGCTTTTCCGACTCCTTTTGGTCATTTTGAATACAACTGCATGCTACTTGGCTTAAAGGAAGGCCCTGCCACTTTTCAACGCTTGATGGATGTCGCCTGCAAAGCACAAACTTGAAATTGCAGCCAGAATCATATTTGGGACACATCATCAGTTGCCAATAAATTCGTCAAAATGCAAATAAAATTAACGCAGTAAAAACTTTCCAGTCCCAAAGACGATTAAAAAAGTTCACCAATATTTGGGATTGGCCGGTTATTACCGCAGATTTATAAAAAAAACTTGTCAAAAATTACGAAACCACTCTCAGATTCAACAAAACCAAGTCTTCGGTTCGAATGGACAGAGCAATGCCAACAAGCTTTTGATTCTCTTAAACAACAAATTTGCAAAGAGCCCTTTTTTCAATTACGAGACTTCGAAAAACCATTTCTATTAACCACGGACGCATCAAACCTTTCCATAGGCGCCGTGCTTAGCCAAGGCGAAATTGGTAAAGATCCACCCATTTCTTTCGCATCTCGACTTTTAGAACCTCGAGAAACGCGATGCTCGACTATTGCAAGGGAATAAGCAGCAATAGCCCGGTGAGTTGGGCATTATCGTGCTTATTTATATGGGCAAAATTTTATCATTATCACGGATCACAAACCTTTAGAATACTTTAAAACAATAAATCATAACGCAGCCAGACTCGAAAAATGGAGGTTTAAGCTCGATGATTACGAATATCGAATAAAATACAAGCTCAGAAAATACAATGCCAGCCAAAAAGAAGAGCAAAGATTTCCACCAGCCGAGTACAAGACTTCGTTTGGGAGCCGAGTCGAGTGAAAATCCATGGCAACAAAAATTAATTGCCCAGGAACAGACTGAATTACCAGCGAATAGAAAAAGAGGTAGAACAAGAAAGTTTCAAAACCAAGAAAAGACAGGAATACAAATTAAACGGAAAAGAGGACGTCCTCGAAAGAGTTTAATACAATCAGAATCCGAAGAAATAGGAAGTAAAGGGAAGGCCCCAAGTAAAAATATAACCAGGGAAACATTGGTTTCAGAAGAATCTTCTATGGACTGGGAAAACATCTCAGAAACAGAAATCACCCCGATTTCATCAGCGGACGAAGAATAGGATGATAATCCTTTAGCAACTCCTCGAAGAATAGATTTATCCGGAGACATCCCAAGCAACAATCGTAAGGTACAAATCGAAATCTCGGAAGAAAAAGAGTAGCAAAAAGAGGAAGAAGAAAAAGAAGCACGCATAGAAAAAGAAGAAGTAGAAATACAGAAGGAACTACACAGAGGTAGAAACACGAAAGAGAAACCATTGCACATTGTTGAAAATGCGGTGGAAGAACCTCTTGCGTGATAGTCGACCAGGGAAATCAACAAATTTAGACCAAGAAGTACAGAGCGATGCGGATCATTCATAACAACGGCTGACCAATCGGGAAAACTTTGCAAAAAAATATTATATAAGGAATTCATTCAGAAATGAACCAAAGAATCAAGCATAGAATAAAAAAAACGAAAGCGACAGAAAACGAGAAGTTAGTCCTAAATGAAAACAATGAAAGAATACACATTGAAGAACAGAAGAAGACAAAACTTAGAGATGAAGCTAACGAAGCTCTGGAAAATCTGCGACAAAATTCTAAAAATCGCAAAGCAGTAGAACCTTTAGTCCAGAAAACAAAAGCAGAGACACTTCCAAGATAAGAACGTCTGCCACAAGCTCCAGATTCCTACAGCAAAAATCAATCGGCCGGTAAAGCGATAACAAAAAATGGCAATAAGAAAAGGTTAACAAAATCCCAGCGTTGTAAGGACAAGTCATTAGCAAAAATAATTATATCCAAAGAACACCTTTTTACTCAACCAGATATCATTGCATTTGCTTTACTGAAAATAATGATACAAATACAAATATAGTCCGTACCTTAATACGTATTTCAAAATCGGAAAAGCATACATATTCGCTCTAACGATTTCAAAATCCGCGGAAGATATCCCTGATCTGAATATAATACAAGCATGCATTAAAGAATTAAAACAACTGATAACAAAAATCAACATAAAGTCGTTTAGAATATCTCGCGATCATGATCTACTAACTATAACGCAATGGGAATCCATTAAACGAATAGTCCCCAAAATGTTTCAAAACACTTAAATATAAATTGCCTTATATGACGAGAATCTTTATACACCATAGCCTCTTACAAGACTTTTATTGGTCTAACATGCTGTCAGATGTACGCGAAGTCATTAAACGATGCCCGCAATGCCAAAAAATCAAATTCATAAGAAATAAGCCGAGAGCTCCGATGATAATCTCCGATACATAATCGGAAACATTCGACAAAGTAGCAATGGATATATATGGACCTCTTCCACTTTCAAATGAAGGAAATAAATTCATTCTAACTCTACACGATAATTTTTCGCGATACTGCATAGCGTCGGCACTCACAGACACATCAGTTAAACGAATAGCTAGAGAAATGGTTGTAAACCTGATTTGCAAATTTGGCACACCGCGAGCCTTCTTAACTGATCCAAAATAAAATTTTACAAGTACACTAATGAAGGAATTTACAAAGGTTTTTACAATTAAACAGATCACATCCACTACATATCACCCAAAATTGAATGCAGCATTAGAACACAGCCGCCATGTTCTAACAGACTACATAAAATTCAATACGTACGGTGAAATTGCCAATTGGGACAAAATATTAATAATCGCCATGTTCGCTTATAATACGAGAGTACAAGGGGCAACGAAATTTACCACACATGAATTGATTTTTGGCAGTCGTGCGTATCTTCCATCAGGCATCATTGAACGGGAAAAAATTAGAACATACACTGATTTCATAGATTAACTGTGTAACAAACTTTTAGATAACAGAATGGTAGCTACATTGAATCAAAACAAAGCTTAACATAAAAGTAAATAAATTTACGACCGAAAAGCACGATCAACAAAATTTTTCGTATGTCAAGACGTCCGTTAACAAAAAGAAGTTAAAAGTGGAAAATTCGATGACGAAAACGTAGGACCTTACAAAAACATAGCAATAAAAGACGAAAATTCTGTTAGAATAAGTATTAATCCTTCATTAGTTCAGGATTTCCATACAGATAAAATAAAACCCGTCTATCTTATAAAGTAGGAGGAATAATGACATCAAATGACACTGTCGAGATATTGGAGTTACCGCAGAGTTTGGGATTATTCTGGAAATATATTGGAGAACTCAAAACATGATACAATTTGGAAAATGGTATCATACGTCAATCTTAATCAATGAATATTGCAACAAGACATCGTCATCACAAATTTCCCCACCTTACGGAGATTCTGCAACCAATTATGACAAAAATGTTTCAATGCGGACGAAGTCGAAGCCCTGAGCACACGAATCAGCAAGTTAAGTTAATTTAAGGAGCAACTCAACGAATTATTTTCAAGTAGTCTCAACAATAGCCGCAGAAAACGAACATCATTCGGGGTTTAAGGAACAGTAGTTAAAGTTCTTTTTGAAAATTGAGATATAAATGATGCAGTTCATTATGACACAAAAATAGAGGAAATTTCAAATAAAACAGCGCAAATGGCGGTTCTTTTAGAAAATTTCACACACGTTGTAAAATCGGAATTCAATCAAAATAAAATAAAATGGACTTCAATGGCAAGGAAGGTAAAAATATTCGCTCAGCATATGGAAAACCAATTCAAAGATATAAATAACAATTTGATCCTCATAACAAATGCTTGAATGCAGCGAAGAAATTCAAAAACAAAAACCAAATCTCGAGTATGTATACGCCTATTATAGGATGATTTAACTAAATGCAAACTATTTCAAAATGAACCTATTTGTGAAAATGCGTATCCTGTAGAAAAAACTAATAGCACGAGTAAATGTGATATTCAGTTAATAACCAAGCCTACTTTTAAAAATTTTAAAGATTGGTATATAAGATTCAAACAACTACAACACCCGTACTGGCTTAAACTTGAGACAACTAAATCGTGGATGTATTCGCTACCTCACGATGAAGTAATACTTGTTATTATTTGAAAATTTTCAGAATCGGGAATATTCAATTTTCGTAATTTTTCTAATTTCGGCAATCTTAAGTTTTCGACAATTTTCTAATTTCGGGAATTTTAGATTGTCGGCAATTTTCTAATTTGGGGAATTATTCAATTCGGGTTTCCTCACATCTTATCTGGATTGTTTGTCGATATTTATAAGCTAACATTATATCATTGTTAGAAAAATTTACGCAATCTTTATACGATCTTCAATGTCATGAATTCTGACCAGAAAAAAATATCTCAATTATAGTCAATATATCTAATTTGTATTTATGAGTGATAACAAGTTTTGTAATTTCATCAGAAATTAAGAAGTAAATGTTTTGTCATTGTTTATTCGCGACTTGTCTTTCTCTGATTGGTTACTTCAAGCAGTTGTACAAACGTTTCTGAAAAATAGGCATTTAGTCCTTAGGAAACAAAAATTATTTGGCTCTGTTCGCGAATTAATTCTCGCTTTTACTGAAGAAACAGTAAAAAATGAAGTTCTCAATTCCTCTGTTTTGGCTCTTTATTATTTGTAAGTATGAACAAAAAATTTTTAATTATTGTTAAATAACATATTATTTTTCTATTTCTTCCATGTTTAAACTTCTTTGTTTATACTATAAGTCGCAGAATTTCCCAGCGACACCACAATGTATTATATATGCAATTTTTTCTTCAAATACCTATAACTTTTGACTTAATTTAGATGTTCTAAATTTATTTTTGGTTTTTGGTGGGGTTGACTGTCCTGTTTCAAAATCCGTTTAAAATTTGAAAAAGTTTAAAATGACGAAAATGGCGAACGGTATATGTAATCTTTTTAATTATTTTTGTGATAAATTTATTATAATAATAAATACTTTTTAATAATAACATCTGTTAAAACTCAGTGAAAATTTATTAAAAATGTAAATTACTAAAATTATTTTTTGCAGTTTTTTCATTGTCAGTTTCCTGATCAATCTTGGTACATAATTTTGTACATTTTGAAACATTTTTACATTCTTATCAGAGAAGGTAGATTTATGTAACATCTAAAAATCTGAAAATTAAATTCTTGGAAAAACGACACAATCTACGGCAAAAAATAATTTAACAACAAATTTTTACCCAGAAATGAGCTACAAATTTGTTATTAATTATTTTTTGATCAAACGCGTAGTTTTGCTTTCTATCACAAAAAATTAAATTAAAAAATTAAATTTTTTGAAAAAACGACCCAAGCTATGAAAAAAAGAAACGAACAAACGTTGCTCATCCAAAAAAGAGCTAGAAATTCGTGAAATAATTTTTCGATATTTCTTATACTAGTAAAAAATAACATTACAAATAAAATTAAATTAAATTTTTCGAAAAACGGCACAAGGTACGAAAGAAAATGAATAGACAAAAGTTGTTCACCCAAAATAAACTGAGAAGTTTTTTAATAATATTTATATAGGATGAGTAGATTTTCTTTTATTCGTAAAAAATAAGTTTAAAAATAAAAAAATTATATTTTTGGAAAAACGACACGGGAGAGGAATACAAAAATAAGAAGACAAAAGTTGTTCACCAAAAAAAGATTTACAAATTTGTTGTAAACTCTTTTTATAAAAATATGATGAAAATAAATTTTTGAATAAACAAATTTTTTATTTTGACTACTTTTTAAAAATAGTACATAAGAAAGATTCTAAGAAAAATTATTTTTAAAACAAACAGCTTATCAAATAAAACACAGTTGACGAAGATTTGATTGCTTCATATTAACCTGATATCAGTCATGATTATACAATAACAAGGCAATTAAAAAATTAGTGTAAATACTAAGTGCCTAAGAAATAGAAATCTCAGTCAGAGATGGCGCATTTGTTTGATATTTACAGAATTTCGTGGACAAAATATTTTATTTATTCAAGAAACAATAAAATAAAGCTAGAAAACTGACCGAAATATTTTGCAAATTTATTAAATTGAGAAAATTGTTCATAATTTCCTAGCCAAAAAAATATTGAATTTTAAACAAATAGTAAAAAAACAAAAGGGAACAATTTTTCACAAGATTTCAACAAATAAGATTAAACTTTAACCAAAAACAGTTGCATTATTGCAAAATAGTTAAATTCACCATTGAATCATCAAATTTTTAGCAAAGAAGAGTAATTGTTGTTTAAATAATTTAAGTTTCAACTAAAATTATAAATCTTAAAAAAACAATCAATTTCAACAAAGAAGTTCAACTATCAACCAATTAGTTGAATTTTCAATATAAAAAGATTAAATTTTAAGGAAAAACATAATACTGAATAGGTAAATATAATTGAAGTTTCTACCAAATTGTTGAATTTTCATCGCAACAGACGAATTTTTTAAAAAAATGGTTGAATTTTGAACCGGAAAAAATGAATTTTCCAGAAATAGGTGAAATTTTCTACAAGAAATTTTAATTTTTAATCAAATTTACGAATTGTCAGTCAAATGGTTTAATTTTATTTTAAACTGTTGAATTTTCACCCTAAAAATGGGTTTTCTTCAAAACAGTTGAATTTTAAATTTCAAACAAAAAATATGAATTTTCAACTAAAAAGTTTAATTGTTTACGAGTATAATAAAATTTTTAGCCAAAACAGATGAATTCCCAAGAAGGTAATTCAATTTTCAACGAAAAATTGAATAGTTAAAATATGAACATTATCGAAGAAATAAAATTTATTTTTAACTAATGAAAGGAATTTTTAACGAAGTAGTTTAACTTTTAGCCAAGTAATTGAATCTTCAACAAAAAAGATGAATTATAAAAAAAATCAGAGATTTTTGACACTGTAAAATTCTCAAAAAGATTGTTTTTTGACAAAGTCTTATCTTTTGATTGGAAGCGTGGCTTTTGTTTTATTCGTATAAAAACAATTTTATCAAATAAAAATGTAATTTTTGGACAAACGACACAAAATATGAAAAAAATGAGTTTAAAAAAGTTGCTCACCCAAAAAGAGCTACAAATTTGTTATTGATAACACTGGTTTACAAAAAAAAAAAAGGTGATGACTATTTGACAAGACCACTTTATCCTTATGTATTTTGACGCGCTGAATATGAATCCGAGGTCTATTTACCTCCATCACGTCAGGTTCAAGGTCATTTCAAGGTCAAATACAGGAAAAGCCGTGCAATGAACTTCAAAAACCTTTTACATAAGTTTTTGGGGTCGCTGAATATGA
>CAKNWT010088462.1:0-11112 GCA_932066315.1 Andricus coriarius | reverse complement strand
GCAGCTTAATTTCATTTTTTTCTCATTGAACATGTGTTTTCTAAAATTATTTTTTTAATTGGCAAGTACAAGGCAACTTTATTTTTATAAAACTTTTAAGAAAACAAAATTAAAATTTCATTTTTAATTAAAATATAATATGAACATACATATTTTAATATGTATGTACGCGATAAACAGTCTATTGTAATATGTAATAAATAATCTATATTTAAAAATTTTTTTTTGTCAATTGCACGTGTAAAAACTTAATACATTATCATGTGCCTTATTATTAATAAAATAAGAAATTAGTAATGCCTTATAATAATACATAACATATTAAATAAAAAGCTGCTTTTTCATCGCCGCGCCGGCCGGGAGTTATTGCGGAGGTTGCGTACCCAAACACACACATTTCGCACACACGCGCAACGTCCGAGCTCGACGGCCAGTAGTGGGGGCCCCCTACTTCTTGTTCAAACGAAAATGAACATTTTGCCAAATAACGCAGAATATGAAAAAATGGCAAAGGAAGAAAAACGTTGCATTTTGAACACCGTACTATTTTTTTTTCTTTCACAGGAATTTAAAAAAAAATGACTGAAAAGCCACCGTAAAGAGTAAATATGGTCTAAAGATAAAAATGAGTACATCCGAATTAAGGGTTATTTTTAGGTTCTCAAAGCCCCCGAGACCAATTGTTTAAAACCATACCTTGACATTGAAAAACTTCCTGGAAACCAAAAAGTATTGATTAAGTACAAGAAGAAGTACAGCATCTTTTTGGAAACTACGGTTCATTAGATATCCTCTTCTCTCATTTACCTTGACAATTAAATACTTTACACTGGTACTGCAGCTCGACGTTAAGCTGGCAGATCAACAGATTTTTGTTTAAATACAGAGCCCAAAGTTGGAGTTTTGGGTACTGAATGAGCCCTAAATGAACTCTATATCAGCCGTAAATTTTGGCATCGTGTATATATTGTTTGGGCATGAGGTACTTCCAGGTTTACCCGTCCGAATGTTAACATAATATATAAATACAACGTTTAGGTCGTAAAGAAACAATTATTTATTTACACGTGTTAAGGGAATGTGAAAGTCTTCCACATGGCCAATCGCATGTTTTATATTTGGCGGCTTTATAATTTGAAAAAGGTAAATATTGTGTTCAAATTTTGCAGAGTGGTTCTAAATATATGTATAAGGGCATGTCGGTCTAGCCCAGTTAAGATTTTATTTTGTTTAAATAGCTTAATTTAAATAATTTTCATTTTGAAAGGTAACTGAAAACAGGGCTTTAGAACCCTAGCTAAAGTAGAATTAATAAAATTACATTATTCAACCAAAATAAAAACTCAAATGGGCCAGAGAGACGTGCCCTTATATGTTTTGAGCCATTTCGCCCCTGGGATGACTTTAAAGGTAAATTTCTATAAAATCGCTCCAACTTATCACCATTGTTCTGAAAAAATTTTCTTGTATGGTGCAACATGTTTAAGACGAGGTTTAAGATTGAAATAAAAATGTTGGAAAAGTTTTTTAATTTTTTCTATGGAAAGAAATATTTTTGCAAAATATAATTATGAAATAAGTATCCATGCGGTTTCTGTCGAATTTATTTATATAATCGTTTGATTTTTACATTCTCATAATTTATGTTTCAGAAAGTATTAGAATTGTCTGAAATTTCACACCCCAGTTTATCAATGTATCTACACGTTGTGAGACCCCCTGAAGCTGAAAATCAAGTTTTGGCGATGGCGTCTGTCTGTCCGTCCCTTCGTCCATCCGTAAACACGATAAGTCTCGAAAAAATGAACGGATCAAATCGAGCTTTAACACACTTTTTTTGGTCCTAAAAGAAAGAACAAGTTCGTCAACCACCATTGCACCATTCCTTACCCAATGGTTACGGCTTTATCAATCGAAAATGTTATCCAAAAATCGAATATGCAATTTTTACGCCAAACGACGATAGATACGGAAAGAAATTGTCGGTGAGGAAACTCAGGTTTAAAAAGTACCAAAAAAAAGTATGTAAACCACTTTTTAATAGTACTCGTCATTTTGGTTTATTTATCGAAAATACTATGCAAAAAAATCGAAAATTCAAATTTTGAGCCAAACGACGCGAAATACGGAGAAATGTTTTGGAGACATTCAGCGTTTAAAAATTTCTACAACATTTCATTGAACCATTTTTTGACAAAACTCGTTTTTAATTGGTTTATCGAAATTGATAGGCAAAAATCCGAAAGTCTAAAAGAAGACTTGTAGGAGTTCTTGTTTTATCCATACAAAATTATGAAAAAAAAAATTTAGCATAAATATACATTAAAAAATGTCATTACATAGAAAATTCAGATCTAAAAGAGATGTTTCTGCTAAACTTTCATTCAAGCATTCCGAGTGCAAAAGAACAAATATCGGAGCGCGAAGCCCAAGAACCGACCAGTGCTCCCAACGAGGGCACCTTAGGGCCTAAGTTTAGGCTTATGATACTGCGCATGCGATGCATGAGGAGTTTTCATTGGCTGCCATTCGCGCGCTTATTTGAAATGTTAAAAAATACCATTTTTTAAATTTATTATAAATAAAATTATTACTAAAATTTGCATATTCATTTTAATTAATATACACAATTTCAAAAGCATAAATTAGTAAAAATAATTTGAAAAATAAAAAAAGATTACATTACATAACATGATATTTTTTATTTACTGAATACTTATTTTATTTTTTAACCTGATGCTCAGAATATATTAAAAATCATCCACGTACCACTTGAACATGTTAAAATATAATTTTTTTTTTTAAATTTATTAATAATAAATTTGAAAAATTGTATTTTTTAACATTTCAAATAAACGCACGAATGGCAGCCAATGAAGCCGCCTTATGTGTCGCATGCGCAGTAGTGCAAGGTGCCTGCGAAGGGAGCACTGGAGATGAGTGACGAGAATGTTCCCACGCGGCGGGCAGATTTTGATTATTATTTTCCTACAGATGAGATGTCTTCGATTTTTTTTAACTTTTACTATCAAATTTATAAAATATTTATTATATTATAATTATTTCACTTAAATTTCAAGAAACATTGAAATTCGCACTATTTTGCAATATCTTTCTAAATAATTGACAAAACGTCTTCATCCTGGTTCATTTTATAGATAATTCTGATACCTTACAACCTGTTTAGGAGAAAAAAATGGTACCTTTCATATAATTAGCATTAAAAGAACTTGAGCAAGCATGGAAAAAGTTTGATGGTATCATATACGATACATGAAGCAATCAGAGTTTCCTTCCTCTGATTCCCGACTAAATAGTAAAAAGAAATGAAAGTAGAAACAAGTAGGCTTTGCGATAGAAAAAAAAATTCCCGATCCCAAATAAAATCCCCGGGGTTTCTTGGTTGAATTAACTTTTTCAAAATTTCTATTCTTTAATATCCTATGCTTCAACATATTTCAAAATATCTAACAATATTTTATTTTCCTTGGCGGAAAAATTATACATAATGCGAAGTATTATATATAATTTTTTCCAATATGTGTAAACTATATATCATTTTTCCACCTGGGCTTTCCTAACCCATTTTATTGATTTACAAACCAATCTTTAATCAATTTTAATTCTATGCCTCTATTCAATAATTCTGTAGTATTCTATTCCGTTTCATAACATGTAATTATATTTATTTTTCGAATAATTCTATCCTTTTCTATCCTCTTTTTTAACGTATTTATTATTTCACTTTTCCCTGTTACTATTTACAATATTTGTATTCGTTTCTATTCCATTATACCTCTTTTCTCCTATGGTCCTTCCCTATACGTTTATATTCTTTTCTATTCCTATTTTTTCTATAATTCCCCTTTTCAAGAACTATATTCTTTCCAATTCCGTGTTATCACTTGTTATTCTATTTCTTTTTGAATACTTCTATTCATTTCCATTCTAGTGTATACATAATTTTTTACCCTATTCTGCCAGAATTTTCTGTTCAAGAATTCTACTCATTTCTATACAGTACGTGATGTAGGTTTAGAAAATATTAGGATTAAAGTGGATAGCATTCGTAAGAAACGCAGGAAGAAATAACCAATGCATCAAATGTGATAAGTTTTAAAAAGAAATTAATAATATAGGATAAAAATTGATACTGAACAGGAAAAACTATAAAAATATGGAAAGAATCAGATATAGGTATAAAGAATAGGATAAAAAGAGCTAAAAAGGACAGGATAAAAATATATTTATCAATTATGATAGAAATATACAATTATACAATATACAATTAAGAAGTGCTCTTTGGAAGAAAAAAATATTCTACACGTTTAACATGCTCTATCCAATACCTATTTTGATAAACACGTGTTTTCCTACTATCTGCTCTAAGAATAAATTGGGTGGAAAGTTGTGAATCTAATTTTAAGCAAATTCGCTACAAGCCAAAAATAACCCCGTTAAGTGGCGAATCTCAAAATAGAATGTCTGACATTACCTACACCAATCCTACTATCTGACAACATAATCGTTCCAAATGCGTATCAATTCGAGTGGAATGTACAACATCCCTATGATATCGTTATCGATTCAAACACGTACAATGTGATCGAAAACAATAACAAACGTGAATCATATATTTCTCTAAGCTTTTTTTTAACACGAAACTAAAGATAGATTCTTGAGAGAATAATGAGGAAATACGGAGAAAAATTTTAAATATCAAATGGGAAATAATTCCATACTGGCAAATACGAATTATAATAATTTTCTCGGTCGACTTCCACTGGCATAAACTTCCGCAAAGCATTCTGTCACGTTTCCAAGTTGGCGGTTCCCAAAATATACGAGACACTTAAAATAGAGTAAGAAGATCAAAATAATACAGAACCGGTTGACGACCGGCCGATCTTTATGGATCATAATGATGATAGTGAAAATGATTCTAGCGTGAATTAGTACGTCATATTTGTATATATTTATCCACAATGCAATGCTGATATCAAGGTATACTCATGCATAACAGAAAAAAAGGGTACTTGAGAAGATCGTAAAAGCAAGATGTCGTAAAAGTGATCCTAAATCCCAACGTCCGTGGCCTGATCATTAAATTCATGCTACGAGATTACGACCATGATAAAAATTTAAATGATAATTAATGATACTACACAGGGTGGCCACTAAACTGTAAAAAAAAGTCTTTAATTGTAAAATTCAAGCTATTAAGAGCTAAAATACTTTCAGTTTGAAGTATTCAAACCTAAATTGCAAATTCAACCATTTTTTCTACATCTGAATAAGCGATTGAAATCAGCGCAATGTGAATTAGTTTAATTTTAAGGCATTAAAAATTAGCCAATCACTCAAAATAAAATTGGTAAAATTTTACAATATCAGCACAGTAGTATCCGACCAAATTAAAGTGATTAGGTTGATTTTTCTACTAAAAATTCTAAAAAAAATCCCAGCTAATATGTGCGATGCGTGCAAGCAATACTAAAAGAAATTTTGTATTTAAGCGGATTTTTGTTCAATTTGCACAAAGATGGATTTCTTTAAATACCGAAATCTGGTGTATTTTTTTTTACCTAGGATAAGGTTCATTTCTGTTATTCATAATTTCAATTAAAAGTGCATGAGTTCGTTAAAAATGAACCGGATTTTTTTCAATTTGATCAGAGATGGGTTTATTCTAAACCGAAGTCCGTCAATCATATCAAGTTTTTTTCATATTCAGAATTTCATCCAAAAGTTTGTCAATTATTTTTAACCGAAACCCGGTTCATTTTGAACAAAACTAGTTTCCTATTAATGGTTCATTTTGCAGGATCGTAATTTCTTCCAAAAGTCCATGGGTTCCTGGATTCGTTTAAAGTGAACCGGATGTGGTTCAATTTAAACAAAATTGGTTACGTTGGTTGGTTACGTTATTCTTAAAAAAGGTGAAAAGGTACATTTTTTTCAAAAATGGATAACAAAATAAAAGTTCTATGAGTTAAATAAACATGTAAATCAGTGCTTATTAACATAATTTTTTCTATAATTTGTGAAAAAGTGCCAGTTTTTCCACCTGCTTTTGGTGTAAAAAGTGACCGATTATTGGTCGATGACGTAGCGCATGCGCAGTGCCGAACTTTCCGGGCAACAGTGAAAAAAGTGAACGGACACAGTGAGAAAAGTAAATAAATGCAGTGACAAAAGTGAGGCACAGTGAAAAAAGTAAATGAAGTGCAAACTACTTCGTGTTACTCCGTGTGTGTTCGTGCTGCCTCGGGTGAGCTCGTGCGCAGGCAACTTCATTATATTTTCCGACTCTCGTTCCTAACCTAAATTAATTTCCAAAAAGTTTTTGATTGTCAATGGTTTAATCGTTTCAATGGATATGGACGAAATTGCTTGGCAAAAGCAAAAACAACACCGTCAGTTTCTCCGAAAATACTGTGCTTGGTTTTATCACGAAAAATCGGAAATTTGTTTATTGGCATTCTAACCAAACATTCTTACCAGCTTATTGTTACGGCCATATTATTGCAATTGTTTTGATAATTGCCATTGTTCGTGTTGCGTCAATCGACTAAAAATCGCCCTCTTTTTACACAAAATACAGGTGAACAAAAACTAGCACTTTTTAAACAAATTATAGAAAAAGTATCGTGTCCCACACATTGAAAAAGCGTTTTTTACACTCGTTTACGTTTTTACACTCGTTTTACATCTCTCGCTTTTTCAACTTGTAGCACAATATACTATTATTTGATGACCAATCACACTATTATTATTATTATTATTATTATTATTATTATACCATTAAGCCGTTTCCCTTTCGGGGTAGGCGTGAATTGCTCGGTTGGAAAATAGTAGTATGTGGATGGGTATATAGGTATAGGGTAGATAGGTATATAGGTGTAAGGTATTGATATTTTAGATTGATCTAGAGCGCTCGCGTTATTTATTTAAACAGCACGTTCATTCCGCAACACTGCTCCGACCCAGGTTGCTGATCAATCTCTCTAGCGATCACCCCACGTGGAAAGCCTCACAAAATTGTTATGTGTGGTTCCCCACTTGGGCCCATTAGTATCCAAGGTCTTTGTTTCAGGCGTCATTCACTCTACTCACATTCTTTTTATAAACTATCTGTCGCCAAACTTTTCTGTTCTGGCATTCTCGGCCTGCTTCCTCTACGTCCATGCATCTTGTTATGCAATCAAATACGAAAAGAAAAATTGGGTCTTTAGGGTTGGTAGTCGAGGTATTCATTAATGAACTAGCGTTTTAAAAAAAATCGAGATTGAAATTAGGTTATTGATTCAAGTGCAATCGCGGTATTAACCTCCTTAGGCAACTAAAGAGATTACAGCCTGTCGACGGTCTGATTCCTCTAGTCTAGCGGACTGTACGGAGTCCAGTCCAGAATAGGAATCGTTCCTATACTCTTTAGGAGAGACTTTATTTTTTCATTTGTGCAACGGTTGATGCACTTAAATCGCAGGTGGTAACGTATGAAGTGTATACAATAACTTGAAAGTATTAAAAGATAAGGTTTTATGCAGGAATGATACAAATTTTTAATGATTAGTGTGTAGTTTTACATTCCTTCCCATGTCTTCTGAATCTATTCCTGAAATTTGGTAATCATTAAACAATTCGTGTGCTAGATATCGAACTCTTCAATCTCATTTTTCTCCGTGCGTTTCGACAAAGTTATGAGTATTTTAATTCCTAAAGCTAATGATGTATATTTATGTAAAAAATTGTCGAAAATTTTCTTGTTAACTAATTTAGGCATTTAAAATTTTATTCTTTATTCTAACTTGGTTTTTCTACATTAATATTTTTTCTACGTAACACGATAATCTACGTTTTTTTACCAAACGGATGCCAGATACGACAACAGTCATAAGAACAAAATCATTCTTCTTAAGAATACCTCAAAAATAATCTCTTGGCGTTTTTCTCTATCTTGATTATTTAAAAAATTTTGTACTCAAATGTGAATAATACAGGATAAAATTGTATTTTTCCAAAATAATACGATTTTATGGATGTCATTTTAGGCTTGATAAGATATTTTTGTGAAAGAATAGGGAAAAAACAAATTTTAAGACAAATTGAGTATAAGTTAAAAATTTGTTTTTCATTATCAACAAAAGTAGACTTAAAGGGGAAAAATTTAAGTAAATGTTATTCTTTACAACAGCATGGAAACTTGAAAGTTCTATCACATGTAAGACGGAAAAGTTAAATTCCAGTATTAGTTTGAATAATACTTGAATAATTGTGTGCGTCATCTGCTTTATAAAATTTGAATATTCATAACTTGGTCGTGGTCAACATTTTTGTATTTAATAGGTAAAATTAGTGTCGTTTTCATTCCACTAAAGAAAAACTTCTTTCGCCGGCGACTGATTTTGCGATACTATTAACCACGGACTGATTCAACTGGATACGGTCTCACAAGGTTTTAAAACATAAAATTGTAAATAAAATGTTACTTTTTCAATTGAAAAAAAGATAAAAAGATGACAAATTTCCAAAATAGGTGAAGATGGTGACACATTTACAAAACAGGCGAAATAGATAACAAATTTCAAAAAAGGTGGGAAATGGTGAATAGGTGACAACTTGTTATGACTGCGTATGAGCAGAGTTGATCTTATTTTAAACAACATTCTATTTAGTTTATTTTGGACGAAATCAGGCTATTACCAAAGTTATTTTTTTTTGGGTGTCAATCTAAATTTTTTAGTTCATCTGAATCAGCGGAATTTCACTAAAAATTAGTAAATAATGACTAGACTTTCACTGATTAAAGACTTGAAAAATGAGTCACTGATTCTTAGTAAGACTCTACTGATTCAAATGTAGAGAATTATTGCGACTAAAAAACGAAACTGATATTACTGTTGAGTATGACTTCGAATATAAAGTGATATCGATATTTTTTATTTTAAAACTCTCCCATTTCAAAATATGTTTAAGTGGAATCTATAAATAAAATCAATCGAGAGGCGTATACCGTGTTCAGTGAATGAGATAAGATGTAAGTCAATTATCGATATAATGAGTGTCTTTCTTGAAAGGTAATATGAGGGACATTAGATTTTATTGTATCAGTATTTCCAATTCATATTTTCTATCTGGAATAATTTCTTCATAAATTATTATCTTAATAATTATTACGAAGACATTCAACTTTTACTTAAAATTCTGGAGTTTTTAAATTCACTGGAAAATCGAAAACAAATTAAGAACATGCCGGCGCTCCAAAAAGTTAATTGAAATAAAAATATCCTTTGCTAAATATGTTCTGTTTGGTAATGTGGCACTTATGTAGCGAAGACGGTTTGTGAATTTTAGACAAAAAAAACTACTTTCAAGGTCAGTGACAATTTTTCACAAAATTTTGAGTTTATTTCTTGCTCCAGCTTAGATTAAAACTTTAAAAGTGATAAGCTGCCAAATATTGATAAAGCTTCCCCAGCAGTCTGGTGGCTTATCTTTTGCTTATTTGTACGGGATCTTCACACGTGATTTTTACTATAAAGAAACCAAACAGAAAGAACTAAGATAACAAAATATATTTTTTTGTGTTATCTTTTCTTCTATTTTCTAACCAGTAACCACATACTGATAATATAAAATTTGATAATTTTTTGTAATAAAAATATTGATATTACACCTTTTACCATTGAATTTTTCCATTGAAGCAAAATTAGTTGGAAAAAAACAATACGATCAAATTTTTTAATTTGTTTGTTTAAACTGGTAAATTAATGTTAAGTTTTGTTAAGCCTGTACGAGTGTTTGATATTAAATGTAAGGCAGAGGTATGTGTTATTTTCTCACGTTTTTAAATTAATTCACAAAAAGTGACAAAATTTGTCTCCAGTACTTCGCGCATCATAGAATCGGGGGCGAACCTCCGAATAAGTCCGCGCGTGGAAATTGCGTTTTTATCTTAATTTATGCTTTGAGTAATAGTATAGTAATGAAAATTTAAATTGGTTTTGCAATAAATTTCAATAATCCATTGTTAATATAACACTTATTAATATTTATACGTTTTTTATATAAATGTATTAATAAAAATGTTTAATTATCTAAAAGAAGGTAAGACAAACTAACATGTTCAGCAATCCTTTATTTTTGAATTCAATTTAAAAAAAAAATAGTATCACATAAAATTTCGTCAAATACTGCCAAGTACCTCTTGCAAATTAAAAATTGCGTATTTTTCCCCAAATAAACATTTCACCTTACCCATAATACTTATTTAGAATAATATATTTAAACTATTTTCAATAATACTAATACTGATAATAATAGTATTAAGAATGGAATGTAATTCTCACGTGAATATGACTCGAATGCAAGCGGACTTATTCGGAGGTTGAGCCGAGAATTTTTCGTGGCGATTTCGGACCGCGGGTGGGGGTAACTGATTACTCGGAATTACATTCCCCTACAAGCCCGAGCCCGGTCTTATCCGGAGGTTGCACTGTACTTCATTTGGATTCAGCGACCCTAAAAAATTAATATGCCCATTTTTGTAACGTTTCCACCACTTTTCCTATTTCTGGTCCGCCATATTGGATCCGACATTTTGAATTTTGACATAAAGGTACCAGATTTGGATTTAGCTACCTCGAAAAATTAATATGACAATTTTTGTATCGTCCCTACGACTTTTACGATTTATGGGCAGCCATTTTAAATTTTGAAATGATGATATAATTTGGATTCAGCAACCTTCGAAAACCTAAATGTGACCATTTTTTTACAGTCCCTAACATTTTTCTCATTTGTGTTCCGCCATATTGGATCCACTATTCTCAGTTTTGAAATATTGGCACTACATTTGTATTTAACAACCTCAAGATCAAGAATACGACTATTTTTGTAAAGTTTCTATCATTTTTCTGATTTACGTTCTGTTATATTGGATCTGCCATTTTTAATTTTGAAATAAAGTGACCAGATTATATATGCATATATATATAATATTATATATAAATATAATATATAAACACAATATATATAAAAAAGATATAAACATAAATATGATCATGTCTGTACAATGCCTATCATTTTTCCAATGTATAGTCCCCAATT
>CAKNWT010088448.1:0-12624 GCA_932066315.1 Andricus coriarius | reverse complement strand
GCAATTTATTGTCTCATTTACTATATTCCAAATTTTGAGAGCGATATGTCATTGCGGTTGGACATGGTGAACACCAAAAAAACATTTCATAACCGAGGACTGGTTTGGTCACGTGGTCACCGGAGAGCATGCCCTTAAGCATATTACCTTCAGGGCCAAAAACTGGTCATCGAAAGATTCATTGTAATATTGTTGTTTATTTGCAGATGAGCAAATTTGAGCTTTTTTAGCATGATGTTCATCTTTTTTCACGAAACTTTAAATTTTACATCAGTTTTGATTTCAGAGCAATTCCGCGTCACATCATGTGAAGAATTTCATCTATTATTAGTAATTTGATGAAACTTCTAATATACTTTCTCTGAGGTGTTGAAATAAAAACACAAAAATAATTGTGAGCGATTTTAATGATATTGAGATGTATTTTCTTTAAATTATTCATAATAAGACGCATTTTTTATGAAATATTAAAAGAAATATCAAACATTTTCGATTCTTCAAAAATAGGTTTTTAAACTTAATTTTTGAAAAAAATCTAATTTCCATTTTTATATAGGTAGCTTACAATGTCCTATAATAATTAGATATAATATAATAATAAGGGATATGGCGACCCCATCTCCCGAGAGCCCGGCTCTTGCAGTCAGCCACGTTGCATAGGGCGAACTCCCCAATGCAACGAATTATGCGGTTACGTCACCAGTATCGCGCAGTGCCACCCACAATAGGCCTGTCTCGTATGGAAGCCGAGGTTCAATTGGGAGTGGCGATAGGACTGAACCGAGGCGACAACCAGGCAATAGCCCCGGACAAACGCGAGAACATCGTTTGAAATGATCGGACCAACTCAGGAGGGACATCCTTACCTGTTAGCAAGGAAGCTCACCGGTGCGAAGTGGATACATGTTGAGGGTACATGAATGTTGGGTCAACATGCACCCAGAGTATGCTCATACAATATACCACCCGTTCCAGCAAGAACACCTTTGCAGATAGCCGATAATGCCAACATGAGAACTAGGAGATCAAAAATCCACCAAAAAGTTTTTCTCAGGATGGACAAATTAGCTGAAGCTGATACTGCTCTCCCCGAAGATGTTAATTTCTAGACTCTGAACTGTGTAATTTATAATAAGGCGGTCTCCTTGCTTAGCGACAATAGAAGTAATGATACTTCAGTACGCCTAAGTATGACACGCAAGCGTATTTCACAACTTCACATTAAAATTAAAACGGCCAGACGAGATGTATCAAATATTCAGTGCGTGATTAGCTATATAACATAAAATAAAACTTTTTTTGACCATCAAGCAGCACTGGAAGCAAAAAATAAGAGCTCCTTCAACAGCCAAAGAGCGCCTTGAACGGCGGGTAATGTGTATTCAGAAAAATTTCAACTTGTCTACTCATCCTTCCTGTCTGTTCAATAAAACGCCATGTACCGTTGAAAATCCGCCTAGTCAAGAAGAGATTTAAATCTTCTTGGGAGCAAGTAGCTGAATGAAGACGCTTCAGATATTTCACTCTTTCGTAACTTTTGCCTAATGCAAAGGTTGCAACGTCCAGAGGAAGAGTGTGCACCAATTACTGCTGTAGAAATAAAGAGAACTAAAAACTCTTCAGCGCCAGGGCCAGCTAAAATTAACAACTTATGGTTGAAGAAATTTCCTTCTACGCACCAACGTCGGCCTCGTATATTTACTATTTTTTTAAACAGAGAACAACCCATCCCGCAGTGGTTAGTGGAAGGACGCACGGTACTAATCCCTGAGACCCTAGATTTATCAAGTCCAAAGAATTATAGGCCCATAGCTTGTTTAAACACCAGCTACAAGCTATTTACTGGCATGCTCAAATAGAGGATATTAACATTTATTAAGCCGGTATGGAGTACAATAGTTGAACAACGTAGATGCAAGATCGATGCAATCTGCCCATGGTTTTGATTGACTGAGTGACTTGAGTGCCTGATACTCAACGTATCATTGTTGCAAAGTTTTATATTGTCCTCAAAGTTCTGAAGACGAAGATAATTTACGTTATTGAATTATTGGCACCAGCCGATGGTAATATGACGGCAAAGGAGGAAGAAAAACGGGCGAAATATCAAGCACTTCTTTTCGAGCTGAGCAGGCTGTACCAAGGCTACAAAGTCCATCTTGTAGTTCTCATAATTGGCTGCCTTGGAGGTATGAAAGCTTCATTTCTTAGCCAACTAAACAAGATTTCGGCTTGCCAGCGTCAGGCTCAGTCCATCGCGAGCCGGATGCAAAAGGCTATTCTTTTGGGATCACTTCATCGGGTCCGTCAACACTGTTCCTCATAACACTCTACAAAGATTGGTAGCTCTAAAAAAGTATCCAGAGGTGAAACCTTCATTTCCAACTGTGCCGTCTGTCGCGTAAGGTCTTTTGCGTTAATTTGCCGCTCTTGCTTACCTTCTAGGACAGAAGGAGCTGGAGTGGATGACGTACACGTTCCGGTTGCGTCGGGATTAGTTGCTTAAAGGATCCATGATCTTAGTTTCCCGAGCCTACAACTTCTAATATAATAATAGTAATTAGAAACGTAAGCCGAGACAATACACTCGATCTCAGAAAGCAAGGGGTGAACCTCAAGTCTCATTACCTTAAATGGTTTTTGGACTTTCAAACGTATTTGAGAAAATTTTTGCAATAATGTCGTTTATGAAAATGGAATAAAAGCATGTAATTTGTGGGTTCTGGAATGTTAATCGACTTGTGCAATCGTTCTTGTAAAATTGCTTATTCTTCTGAATATTCTTCGTGTGTAGAGAAACATATGTCACATCATTTTTTTATAATTTCAGAATTTTTTGAGCACAATGCGGTATCAGTGAATTTATGTCAACCAAAAGTAATAGCTTTCTTGACGGATCAGCAGCTCAATATAAAAATCGAAACAATTTCCTAAGCTTAACACATCATGAAGTTGACTTCGGATTCAATGGAAAATGAAATTTCTTTGCTACTTCGTATCGCGGAGGCCTTTGCAATGGAGTAGGAGGGGCACTTGAAAGACCGGTTGCTTGAGCAAGCCTATAACGACCTTTGGATAATCAAATCTTGAACACCAAGGATTTATTTGAATTTACACAGATCAGAATATATTCTGTACACACGAAGAATATTCAGAAGAAGAAGCCCTTTTACAAGAACGATTTCACAAGTCAATTACCATTCCGGGGACCCAAATATTCCATGCTGTAAGCTCGTTCTTCGTCCATTGAACCAGGCCAAACGAGTAGAGTAGAATCGGGATGGCAAGCATGTTAGTCGCAGATACTTTGTTCAACGCCGACAGATTGGAAGACCAAATCTATCAAAGGAGACGCTTATTTCTGCTTTGGAGAGACCTTGAAGCTTTCCAACAAACAGGTGATAAGTCTATGTGAGGTTGAATCGAAAGCTTTTCCGTAGTTAATCAAGGCCAGCGACAGGCCGCGCTGGAGAGTTAATAGAAGGTCCCATATCATCTCATTGAGGGCAGAGAGAAAAAAGAAGAAGAGATCCCAGATTATGTGGACAGAGGACCGAAAGAGTAAGGGAAAATGGGCAATCAAGGGTCCCAGGACCTCTAGTTAAAGGATCGAGAAATAATAGAATAGGGAAGGATCCCATATCCTTTTGACAGAAGACCGGGAGCGGAGAATAAAAAGATGAAAGAAAACTTATAGAAGGCTGGTGGGCAAAAACAGAACAAGATTAAGTTTCTTCAAGAACACTTAACGTTATGGAGTAACACTGACGGCAGAGGAAAAGCTCGCCAAGTAAGCTATGTGCGTCTCCAGTCTGCCGAGGCATCGTTCCGCCAGCTGGAAGTTAATTCTAATTTTGTTCACTTTGATGCACTGGGTAAAGTTAATAATCAAAACAGAAAGACATACGTTCCTTCTTTTTCGGTCTTACGATCTATTAAAAAAATTAAATTCAAGGTTAGAAAAACGAAAAGTCAAAATTGAGTTGCCTTGATATAAAAAAGACGACGTTTTGGCCATTCTGTCAATCTTCTTTAGGTAATTTACCTATTTTAAAATGTGATAAAATTAGTCAATTTCAAATGAATTATAATTTTTACGACTGACAATAAGTGACAGAAAAGACAAAAATAATTCTTGAGGTTAAATTATTTCATATAATGTATAATATGCAGGTGTTGTCAATTCAAGATAGTAAATGGTAACTTTCGTGTATTCTCTTTCTTTAATAACACTTTCAATTAAGGGTAGTGGGTAGTTATTTCATTGTACAGTTGTTTTTTAATTGGTCCAAGTTTTCTTTTCTGAATTTAATATTTCTTAGTTTTATGCATCTATCGATTAATCCTTTTATTAGTCCAAATTTTTCACTAAATTCATGATGAGAGTTATAATTCAAATATTGACCTGACCAAGAAGTTCTTTTAAACCAATCTGTAATTAAATCTTCATTTTCGGTTTTTGTAGTGGATAAATCTTAGTAATTAAGAGTGTTATTATTTTCTATTTCATAAGTGAATTGTAGAGATTCTTCTATGCTACTGAAAATGTTAATTAGTTATTGTATTTTTTCTGTAGGAACTGTAGCAAAAATATCACCTAAAAATATCATCCCATGTTTTAACATTTTTGATATATATGTTGCTAAATTGTATGTCTATCAATAGTAGAAACAATTAATCTCTATTTTAATTCTGGTTTGTGAACTTTTGGGAGAGCTTTTCCCATCTTGATATAATATCGTTACATTTATCTTCGATAGTTGGAACTAAAATGATGTTTACTTTTCTTTATAAGGTGTTGTTTCGTAAAAGGTTATCAATAGTTGTTTTGTAATCATCTAAATTTGCGGCCACTAAGATATTACCTTTGTGTGCTTTGCAAAGATAAGAACTTAAATATTTGTAATTATATTATTAGATGGGATTTTTTCTGAACTATAAGAAATACCAAAAAGTTATTTCCTGAAGCTCAGGTATTTGCTTTAGGCTTTTTTTCTGCTCTTAATTCTCCGTATCTATTTTCTAATTTATGAAGATGATACAATCTTGTGATTTAAAGAAATTGGTAATTGAGGTATCAGTAATTTTTCTGTCCAATCTATATTTTAAATAATTAGAATAAGAACACAAATCTTCAATATTCTCAACTATGTTATTGATTTAACAGTTAAGAATTTTTTTCTATAAGTCAATTTAATGTTTTGAATTTTTATTAAAGTTTTGTAGTAAGTTATTTAAATTAAAATTCTTTTTACAATTCTGTGTATGTGTTGGAATTCGACAATTCTTCCTACATCTTATAAGAAATGTACGTTGTTCCTTCAGATGGACTAACATCCTTTGGGTATTTATGCAACTGCTGATATTTCGGCGAGTAGATGGACCCAATGGTGTCAGAACGCGGATATCTTTGGCATAGGCATTAGTGATTCCTTTGTATTTTTTATATTGACACATGGAATTACATAACCCAAAAATACACAGGAATCACTACTGCGCATGCCAGAGATATCCGCCTTCTGAAACCACTGGATGGACCGTACCTTCTACAAATGAAGTTCAATTATCCCATATTTCCAGAACGTTATAGACCAATATTCAATAAAAAAAACTTAAGAGAATTTGACAAAAAAAACGAAAACAAGAAGTCAAACTTTCTTCGAAATTTCCAATGATCAAAACAGGAAGACATACGTTCCTTCTTTTTCCTATAAAATAGAAAATAAGAACACTCTTGATTACTAAGATTTATCTACTAAAAAAAACTGAAAATGGAGATTTAATCACACGAAATTTACGATGGCTCAAATAAAAAGAGAAAAGGCTTGAAAATTACAACAACAAACAAAGAACTGATTTACGTGTTTCATTACCTTACGTACACTGAGCGAAGAATTCCCGTGTAGTTCGGGTTTACACCCCAATAGTTCGGGTGGTGTCTCTTTTTTTTTGTTTCAACCGAAGGATTGGTGCGCTTGCACTACTGAGACGTGCGATCACCCCAACCATTCGGGTGCTCACCCGAGACAGCAGCGGCCGAAGTACTGGGGTGCCCGCCCGAATACTTGGGGGGCTTGCACGAATGATTCGGGAGATTCGAGTCGTCAACCGCTCTGGATGTTGCGCGTTCGCGTTCTAGAGAAAGAATAATGTTTTATATTTCTCTTACCTTCCTTAAGGATTATCCAAAGAAAAACCAGATAACTAGTTTCACTTTATTCCACTGACATTTCGCACATGAAAAATAAAATAGGCATAACCTAGAAACAGTGACATTCGCGAAGAGCCTGATGTTCATCAGCTGCGGCCCTTAGCGAACATGCGCAAACGTCGAACGCGCAACATGCAGAGCGGTTGACAACTCGAATCTCCCGAATCATTCGTGCAAGCTCCCCAAGTATTCGGGTGGGCACCCCACCTCTTCGGCCGCTGCTGTCTCGGGTGAGCACCCGAATGGTTGGGGCGCTCGCACGTCTCAGTAGGGCAAGCGCGCCAATCCTTCGGTTGAAACAAAAAAAAAGAGACACCACCCGAACTATTGGGGTGTAAACCCGAACTACACGGGAATTCTTCGCTCAGTGTACAAGGCTTATCAGAAAGAATAAAAAATGTTTGAAAAAATTCGACATTAATGTATACTTTAGAAATTATAATGAACTAGAAAATTATATCACTAATAAAAAAGATTCTAAAATAATGGAAAATATTTCCAATGTAGCTTACTTAATAAAATGTAAAGGCTGTAATAAAATCTATATCGGTGAGACTGGCCGTAAAGTGAAAACTAGAATAGCTGAACATAAAAGGGTTTGCAGAATTGGCAATTTAAATACTGATTTGCCATAACACTTTTGGAACTTTGATCATTTTTTTATATTTTGACTTTGACCATATAACGATACTAGCTAGAGAAAATAGTTCTTACAAAAGAAAAAAATTAGAATCAATTTTTATAAAAAAATGTAATAAAATATCTATTCATTTAAAAACAGGAGTCATCATTATAAATCAATGCTATCATATCATCACCAATTTATAATTTTACATTCCTATTACTTTAGCACGCTCTTTTTATTTTTAATTGACAATCTCTATTACCCATTATTACATGAACTAATTTAATCTCAAGAACTGTTTTTGTCCTTTCTGTAACTTATCGTCCGTCGTAACTATTATAATTCAGTCTCCATTTTTTTTAATGTAACCAAAAATTTGGGTACTTCTCGAATTTGTTTGAAGTTCCCATAATGTTCAAACTGAAACTCGTCGAAATCACCACTTTCTGTATGTTTATCCATTTTTCTAAACATTTTTTATATAAGAAATTTGACTCCAAAAGTTTTAGGTAATTTTTTTAACTTATTCTTATATTTTTTTGTAAAGCTTCATTGACTAATTGTCACACATTTAAAACTAGGTAAATTACCTGAAGAAGGCTAATTGGATAAATACCCAAAGGAGGTTAGTCCATCTGAAGGAACAACGACATTTCTTATAAGATGTATGAAGAATTCTCTAATTCCAACACATATACAGAAATGTACAAACAATTTTTATTTAAATAACTCACACTACAAAACTTTCATAAAAATTCTAAAGATTTAATTAACTTATCAAAAAAAAAATCTTAACTGTGAAATCATTAACATAGTTGAGAATGTTAAAGATTTGTGTTCCTATTCTAATTATTTGAAATATAGACTGGACAGAAAATTACTGAAAACTCAATTACAAATTTCTATAAATCACAATATTGGAGTCTTCATAAATTAAAATTTCAACAAAGCGATGATCATATCAAAAAATTTAATGTATCAAAAGAAATATTTTCAAGAAAAGAAAATAGACGCAGAGAAATAAGATTGGAAAAAAATTCCTAAATGTAATACCTTAGCTTTAGGAAATAAATTTGGTATTGCTTATAATTCAGAAAAAATCCCATCTATTAATATAATTGCAGATATTAAAGATTGCATCAAGAATGTTGAAGAAGATAAAAAATCAAATGTTAGAATAGCAGTCACAGATCTAATTTCTAGCCACACAAAAATCAATAAATTCACAAACTCCAGTAAAGTTTCAGACATTGTCACAAAAGTTCCAAAATAATCACAGAAATCTTATCTTTGTCAAATCAGACAGAGGTAATTTTTTAGTAGCTGCAAATTCAGATGATTACAAGTCAACTATTGATAACCTTTTACGAAACAACACCGTATACAAAAAAGTAAACACCAGTTTAGTTCCAACTATAGAAGATAAATGTAACAATATTATTTTAAGATGGGAAAAGAAAAGATTTATAATCGAACAATTAGAATATCGATTAAAGAATCATGGCAGTGTTGGAGCAAAAGCATATGCTCTCCCAAAAGTTCGCAAACCAGAATTAAAATGGAGATTAATTTTTTCTACTATTCGTTCTCCAACATACAATTTAGCAAGCTATTTATCAAAAATTTTGAAACCAGTATCTGGAACAACTGATTCCTTCAGTAAAGACAGTTGGAGTTTTAAAGACAAAATCAAAAACATAAATGTACCAAATACACCCTCATTAGTCTCACTGTATGTCATATCCATGTTTGACAACATTCCTTTAGACTTAGTTTCAGACTGAATAGAAGAAAAATTACAATTATACAAAAATTTAACTAAAATATCAAATTACGATCACTTTTATAGCTGTAAGAACGGTTTTTAATAATACCGTTTTTTCATTTAATCAAAAATACTACAAACAAATTTCAGATTGCCCTATGGGATCATCTTTATCTCCAATTGCACCTAACCTTGTTTTAAAAGATATCGAAAATAGAGCTTCATCAAAACTAAGTTTTAGATCACTTTTCTTTAAACGGTACGTGGGTGATATTTTTGCTATAGTTCCCACAGAGAAAATACAAGAACTAATTAACACTTGCAACAGCATAGAAGACTATCTACAATTTACTTATGAAATAGATAACAATAACACTCTTAATTACTTAGATTTATCCATTTAAAAAAAACTGAAAATGGAGATTTAATCAGAAAATGGTTTTTAAAAACTTCTTGGCCATGTCAATATTTGAATTATAACTCTCATAATTAATTGATTCAAAAAATTGGAATGATAAAAGGATTATTCGATACATGCATAAAACTAAGCAATATTAAATTCAGAAAAGAAAACTCAGATCAATTAAAAATCACTTTACAACAAAATAAGTACCCACTACCCTCAATAGAAAGTGTTATTAATGAAAGAATACAGACAATCGCTCAAATAAAAAGATAAAATGGCTTAAAAATTACAACAACAAAAAACTTATTTACGTGTGTCATTAGCTTACGTACAAGGTTTATCAGAAAGAATAAGAAATGCTTTAAAAAATTCAACATTAATGTATACATTAGAAATTATAATAAATTAGAAAATTATATCACTAATGAAAAAGATTCTAAAAAAATTGAAAATATTTCTAATGTAGCTTACATAATAAAATCTAAAGGCTGTAATACATTCTACAGTGTTTAAACTGGCCGTAGATTAAAAACTAGAATAGCTGAACATAAAAGGGATTGCAGAAGTGGCAATTTAAATACAGTTTGTCACTACACTCTTCGAACTCTGATCATTTGTTTGATTTTTGGCTTTAATAATATAAAGATACTAGCTGAAGAAAATAGTTATATTTATTTTAATTTTTTTTGTAAACCTTGATTGACTAATTGTGACACGGTTCAAACTAGGTGAATCACCGAAAAGGAAGGAGCGTATGTCTTTCTGCTTTGATGATTGGAACGATCGAAGAAAGTTTGACTTCTTGATTTCATTTTTTTCGATTTCTCTGAAGTTTTTTTTATTAAATTTAATAACTCGGGTTCTTTTTTTGTAATTAATAAATCGAGGTTAGGGTTTCGAAATTATTAAGGCGGGGTTAGGATTTCGAAATTAATAAGTCGTGGTTAGGTTTCAGTCCTTCACCACCAACAGCAATTTATTCCTTCTCTGCGGCATGAAAATTTCAGCAACAATCATAATTAGTGAATCAATTTTATGATTTTTCAGAACAAAATTTAATAAACAAATGCATTATTCGGCATTTTTTGACGGAAAAACTAGTTTTTTTTTCTCAGTCACTCCTTTTAATTGGAAACTTTACGATAATTTCAGCAACATTTATGATTAGTTGATTATTTTAAGTTCTTTACATTCTCATCAGAGGAGGAATTAGATTAGTTTAACATCTGAGCCCCCCCCCTTCAAATTTAAACGTTTTGAGACCCTTTGAACCCGAAAAACAAGTTTTTACGAATGGATCTGTATGTTTGTATCTGTGAGCAGGATAACTTTTGAAAGAATTAATGCATTAGATTGACCTTTGGTAGTATCTTTTAGTGTCGGGAACTGAAGGTCAAGTTCGTTAACCAGCATTTTGTATACAAATTCAAAAAGTTAGAGCAAACAAATATGAAAATTTTAAGTCAAACAACGCACGATATAACAAAAAGTCAAGATAAGAAAAAAGTTGCTTCTTGAAAACCCTACAAAATTATCATCAGAGAGGGAGAGGGGGAGAGAAAGAGAGGGAGAGAGAGAGGGAGAGGAAGAGGGAGAGATGTATATTTCAATGTCGTAACAGTAATGCAGGTATAGACTGAAGGGTACATGCACACTTTTCTTATTTGTCAACTTATTTCCACACGAATAGCCACATCGAGTTGAAAATTTGGGATGATAAATAAGAAGAAACCGGTCACGTGACCCACTCGTCACATTACCTTCAAGGATCGGCGTTACCCAAGCTGTGAACAAAGCTTCCGGACTGTAGACTAGCGGAGTTTGCTCAGTAATTATTTCTGTGTATTTTTAGGTTATGTTAACAAATTTTTGTCTTCTTTGCAGTCAAGAAATGCGCTGCTGATTTGCGGTCTGCAAACTCTGGCTGCGCGCGAAAGGACATATGGATGTTTGTGGGAATTTTTTGCTTCGCTAGGCTTCTATGTCTCACGGCGATTGTTGTTCGAAAAAGTTATAACACTTGATTATTTTACTTATTAAATTTTATCAGTGGTTATATAACTGTTTCTAACATTCCCCAATATGTTGCTGATAGTCAGAATTCAATCGTTTATAGCCCATTTTAATAAAATTTCAACGCTAATACTTGACAAAATTTTTAAATCGAGTTTAGTTCTAAACATTCATAGAACTTTCTCTATCATTTGCTGCTTTATATGCATTTGTCTTTTCTCTATTTCGCACTTAATACTGCATGCAACTAATGCTTGGATTGATATTAATTGAAATTAATACTTGTTTTTAAATTCTTACATTATACTTTAAATTTATCCTACTATTGATTGTTTCTACACGAGTTTAACGTATTTTGACAATTTAACTACTATTATGAATTAAAATGTTAAAGAAACAAGTTTTCTAAAAAATTCGAGATTTAAAAAAAAAAACAATTTTTATCTTGTCAAAATATGTTCTATGATACACACACTTGCAGAATGGTATGTTGGTGTACATGAAAACTGCATACAGGTAACATCTCTTTAGACTGACTTTTTATTTATTTCTTAATCTATTTATGTACTATACTCTGTGGTTGAATGCTGTGTAGAAAATTAGTTTGATCGACTACGAGTATGTGTTATAAAGGGAAAAAATTGCTTTTCATTTGCAAGCATAATTATATCCAGTCCCATTGCTTTTCACTTGCATTTATTTTTTAGCATAATTATAAGATTCCATGCTTTTTTATATGATTCACAAATACGATTTTGCGGTGAAATAATTTTAAATGGCTGAAAGCGCATTATCTATATAAAGCTACTGCTCACGATAAACCTATATTTTTATGAATCAGCATTAACGGAGAAATACAAAACTTAAGAGGATTCCATTGATCCATTTTTTATGTGTCCTGAGAGTTTTATTAACTACAGGGTGTCCAAGTATTCAAAATACATATTTATATTCTCTGACTCCTTGTGAAAAACTGAATAGAAAACGATCAATAAAAAAAAAGATTAAATGCATAATTACCGAGTAATTAGTAATTAATGATTAACCAATCAAAACAATGCGTTACATAGCCGACAGTCCATATGCCATTGCTGAGAGTGTGTGAGAATACAAGTTCAGATAGTATAATTTCCCGTTCGTTAATTCTTGTAGGAGGTTTTGACTCTTTGATGCAACTTCCGTGATTTTCATCAACTTCGTTAACTCCATGAATTCCGTGGAATTCCATGAATTCCGTGAGTTCCATGAATTCCACGAATTCCGTGTAATTTTTTTTCACCGGTACCCCCAGTTTATACACTTCGTATTTAAAAATCTTTAAATTCCAAATAATTCAATGTATGCAAAAGTGTTTCAGAAGTGCTACAGAACTCGGGCATGCGTTTTCAGTACAGTAATTAACTTGTCGAGCAATTTTTTCTAATTTGGTTGCTACGAAAAAGATACTTTTTATTTTTCCACTCTCGTTTAAGTGTGAAGTTGCACCAAAGAGTCAAAACCTCCTACAAAAATTAACGAAGGGGAAATTATAGGATCTGAACTTGTATGCATACACACACTCAGCAATGGCACATGGACTTTCGGCTATCTAACGCATTTTTTTT
>CAKNWT010088426.1:0-10975 GCA_932066315.1 Andricus coriarius | reverse complement strand
GGGGGGGGGGGGTGCGTCAGTACCCCGATATCGCACCCTCCATTTCGCTGGAATAGAACATTTGAATCCCGTAATATTTTTCTGGATTATGACAGTTTATGCGTATTTGCAAAAAAATATTCTTAATTTTATGATCAAATATTAAAATATTGTATTATTTACGTAAGGTTAAAAAAAATTTGAAAAACAAAAAAAAGTTGATTGAAAAATTTGCCTGACTAGAAAATTTTAATTCGTCAAACTTTTAAGGAGGTCAATCCTGGAACAACTTTTTTATTAGGGCAGAAAGCAGGGATAATGTGGAGTTTTGCTTCCTCATAGAGGAAGATATAATTTTTTGAATCATTTCGAAATAATTTGACTTCAGGAGTTCGAAAATATAATTTTTTCAAATGTCTATGTGTGTGTAGCCTTTTTATATTCGCCAATTGTCGAAAAGTAAAAGAGCTATGATCATGAAATTTAGACGAATTGAAGTTCCGACTGATATTCAAATTTGATAGGATTTTCAGCTATATCAGTCATTTAGAGGCAGTTTCTTTCGTTTACACATTTAAAAACAAATTACCTTGTATTTATAAGAAAAAATTCGTGTCTAATCGATATCAAAATTTGTTCGCGTCTTTGAGACGCATCGATTCACCTATTTTTGAATCTTTTATACTACAGTCCTATATCTGACATGTTTCTTTGCGTCTTCGAGGCACGTCCAATGACCCGTTGACGAACCTTTAATGAGCTCTTATGATCTAGCAATGCGGTTTTATGATATAAAAAAAAATATTGTTTATCTTTTCGATATGAAGAAAACTTTTTTCATAATAGGAATACAATGTTCAGTAATTTATATGATATATGTACTTGTTCGCGTCTTCGAGACGCATAGATTGCCCAAATTAAGAACATATTAAGACCCACTATAACCTATGCATTTCGGTTAAAATTATTATTTTTTTTTTATTTTTCTTGTTCATAAGAGGATTTTCTTTATATTGGGAATAGAACAGTACAGCAGAGAATCTAATTTTTTCCGTCTTCGAGACGCGTCGATTGATCTATTGACGAACTTTCCATTACCATTCTTGATTAATCAACAGTTACTTCGAAAGTTCCATTGCTTCTATGTGGTTTTAATTTTGAATATAACACTAGTAAGTTAAAAAGTTATTAATTGTAATAGAGCACAGCGATTGACATTCTGATGGGCTCTCTGAATTTCTGAAAACAAGATATTCGGTAAGACAGAAACATAAGCTTAAAAAATATTGAAAGTATCCATTTTTTTAGGGAACCTCCCTCTGCTCTATGAGGAAGCAAATTGATTTGATACCTATTAGGAAGCAACATGCTCATCAAATGGCTACTTTCAGAACTGAAAAGGCGCTGATAAAACGCGTAAATCATACTTGCGTTACATAAAAGGTTTTTACTAGTCGTGTGATTACAGCCCTTGCATGCAAGCCTCCACCACTTGCTTCGAGCCTCCGGCCCATGCTGCGCACATCACACTTGTTGCAATCACCTGGTTCACGCATTTAAGATGATCATGTTATAAGTATAAGGGATATTATTTCAAGACCAAAAATAAGCTTAAATCTGCTTAAGCTAAAAACTAGCATTAATTTAGGGGTTGCATAAATTACACTTTAACACTATAGTAACACTTTTTTTGCGACCCTGTCAAGTAATACCCATGCGGTTTTTTTTTCTTTTTCTATTTTCTAGGTATAAAAATTACTTGCTTAGCTAAATCTGTTAATACTTGTTAAGTTGAAGCCATACTTGAACTTTAAAAATAAGAAATGAACATATCTTGATTTTATATAAATAAATATATACATGAGCGCATCACACCGAAAAAAGTGTTACTTTTAATTGAATTACAACTTGAACTAAGCATATTTGTTGACTAAAAGTAGGGATGTGCAGTTCGTAATTTCCACTGTACATATAGTGTCGGACTGGCTATTAGTTTGGAATGTGGGTAATTTCGCCAGCGCCACCCTGGTGGCGCACCCTAGAGCACTTCGGCGAGAAAAAGAGGTATTTTTATATTGAATATTTTTATTATGAGAAAAAAATTAGGAGAAAATAAACGGCATGTTTGCAGATAAAGTAATTTGAACTTTTAAAAGTTTCATTTCCTTCTGAATGAGGGCGCTACCACACACTAAATCCAAATTAGTAGCATTGTGTCTGACTGTTAAATTAGTAACTTTATCACTTTTTACTAGACGAAATGGTAAGATTTATATCACTAAATGCATGAGTAAAGGTATTATACTAATCTGGTTAGTAGTAGTAGTTTACTAATTCAATGAGTAGCAATTAGTTGCTAGGGAAACACAATATATTAATTTTTTTAAACTTTCGGATTACTTTTGAATTTTAATTATGAAAGTTGAATGTTTTCTTAATTTATATTCTAATTTTATGTTGTTATATTAATAATGGCTGCTTATGAACAATAGAACATTTAAAATTTAAACGGTATTTAAAAGAAAAACACGGTAGTGCTTCTTGAAGTGTAATTCAGTGTCTCGTTGACTTAACCCTCAGGGACCATACCTCTCTCCAGTAACGTGAAGGCCATACGGGTGCAAATCTGGTTTTAACGATTTTAATTGCTTATATTCTTTCAATTTTCATTTAAATAACAAAAAAGTGCATGATTTCGAGGTAAGATTTCTTCGGGAATTGGAATATTTCTTTACCAAAACTGTTAAATTGAATTATCACATAAATTATAGCAATTATTAAATAAACTTTTTAGAAACTTCCTTTTTTACGCAAAAAATGGTATTTTTTATTTAATATAGATATATCAATGAAACTTTGGGAGAATAGAGATAAATAACTTTATTGCAATGAAAAAAATTGTCATTTGTGACGCCGAGGCCAAACGGGTGCAAATTTGGCCTAAGGTAACTTTTCGACGTTTCCAGCAGAGCAGCTGTGGAGCGACTGACGCCAAGCTGTTGCTCGATGGTTACGCCGAAGTATGCCCTGAGAGGGAGGGACATTTGAAATTTTCGGCCTGCCCGATTTGCATCCGTATGGCCTCTGAGGGTTAAGGCAACATTAAGGAGTAAGATAAGTATAAATTTTAATTTATACCAATGTTGTATCCTGAAGAGTAAACACAATTTAAGAAAGCTAGATAAGTAAAGGGATTTTAGTAAAGGCATGTATGTAATACAACAACAAAAAGTCAGTAAAGCAAAACAGCGTTATCAAAGATTTTAATATTGAAATTAATATAATTTGAATCAAATCTTTAATATATAATGAGATTGAATTTTTCATTACAATTTTAATAATTTTTAAAGAGTAAAAAAATTTTTGTTGGTCATAAACTCATTGTAACACTAGTAGAAGAAAAACTGATAGATAATTTTTCCAGAAAAAAATTAAATATTAAATTGTTGAATAGAATGGCGCTATTAGTTTTTAGGCATCTTGCATTTTTAAACAATTAAAAGTGAGCTTACAAAAATGAACGATGGAATTTCAGAGAACTTTGCAGCCAATAAAATGTGTTTTGAAGTTAATCTCACTAACATAATTTTGTGAAAAAGCTCTCCAAGTATGACTTCAAATTTATTTTGAATATACCAGTTAAATGATTTTGTTCACTGAAATTACTACTTTTTGTGTCTGATTAGTTTCTTCCAAATGTGTAATTTTTAGTTTAATATTGAAAAATAAGTACATAGTTTAAAGGGAACTGGCAAAGTGTCCTTGAGGAAAGTTAGGTTAACTAAAATATTTTTTCGGAAAAATTAAAGACCTTCAAGGCTTATTATGTGCAGATATTTCTAATTTTACTGTAAAATTACCTAGATTCCGACACTTAAATATTTATGTACCTTTTCTTGTGCGCATATTTCAAATAAACTGAAAGATGCATTTAATTATGATTTTAGATATTGCTTCTTGTAGCCTCGAAACTAAATCCAACTGTTCGGAACGTAAAAAATCAATGGCGTGTGAATCATTTCCTAATATACCGTAATATACGCCCGTGCGTACCCGCGCACTGTACTTTAGTCCCTAAGCTGCTGGTGTTTCACGCTTGATTAAACACCCTCTTTCGACCCCGAGGGGCAGCACTCTCAGCCTGAAACTGCTGCGGCAACGCTTGTCGGAATTAGTATATCGGATCTTAGTGAATTCAGGTCCGAGTGTATGTCCAGGTATCGCTACCGTGTACAGCGCAGTGAGTGTAAGTATTGCATTATATATCACCATTTTAGCTTTGCCTGATATAGTCTTACTTCTGACAATGGATCCTGCTCTACCGATAAATTTCTTACCCTCATTTATACGCCTATCTATCTCTCCATCTATCTTTCCGTCTTTAGTGAATAGGCTACCAAGATAATTGTACTTATCAACTTGTTCTATTCTCTCATCGTTTAGTTGTAAATATTGAGAAGATAATATATAATATGCAGGTGGTAAAGTCATAAGAAACGGAGGTCATGTGAACCCTAAGGGGACATATTACCTTCCAACTTATAATTAAAAAATCAAAATATCCGACTGATTCTTTTTCGAGTCGATAAATAATATTGTTGGGCATTGTGGTCTGACCAGTTTGAGTTGCTCATTTTTTCAAAAGATATATTTTTTAAACTCTGGGAGCTCCAAGCCAATAGGGCTCAAAACCGCAGTTTATAGGGTTTACGTTAAAACTTATCTTCACTGTTAATAATTTATTTGATGTTATTGTTTCCCTTTGATTGACCTTCGGGCTTCATTGATCATCGCATGGAATCCTCCCAATGCTTCTGCTCGTTCAAGGTTCCTTTTCTGTTTATGAGTTTTGGGGGCTACCTTTTGGCTTGTGTGGTGACTCATGTTGTCGCTTGTTCGTGCCTTGGTGGGGGGCTGCTGGGCTCCCTTCTCTGAGAGAGCTCAGTTACTATCAAGCTGTAGGCTGGGTGGCTGGTTTTTCGGGGTTGCAACGATGGGAGATCAATTGTGTGTGTTAAAGTCCGTGGCTCTTCAAGTCTCAATTCAGTTCAGTGATTTCCCGACTCGATCGTCTTCTGGTGTTGCGGGAAGTGACGAGTCGGATGACGTATCACCTCCGGTCGCGTCGGGATCGGTCGTTCGGTGAACGATCGTGGTCGTAGCTTCCGGAGGCTACATCTGTGCTAATTTTCACCAACAACCAAAACCTTTTTTTGGACACCAAGGGAGTGGTCCAATGGATGTACTCGGGGACTCGTATGCCGGACTCAATCGGTAATAGGTATTTAGCGACTTTGACATGACTGAGCATGGTTCCTTCGCTGGCCCACGCCAGTCCGTCAGTAATTCAAAACATCACAATGCCCCGTTTGAAATTTCGACTTTCGAGGTCTGCACAGCGCTTCGAAAGTGACTAATTACAGCTCTCTTCACTTTGTTCCCACTACGTCCTCAATTTTTCTCCTTAGAAAAGAAAATCAATTTAAGTTTTTTTTCGTGAGATTGCCCAATGGGCGACGATTTTGAGCTCAGCAGCCCGAGCTATTTATTCACATAAATTTTCGTAAATCATCAAAAATCCACAAAGTTCTATAAATTTAAGAAATTACGGTAATTTAAGGCCCTAAATTTAATAAATTTCCACAAATTTAGGAAATTTATGGTAATTCACTTATAACTATAGATAACTTTAATAACATTTCTGCTGGACGCATGAATTGTGCTCGAAATTTTGTTTGCATGCCTTTCTATGGCTCCTTGAGATTTGTTGGTACTCCGGCTATCCAACTGATTATTCGTTAAAACCAAAATCAAACTTTCAGCAGGGTTGTCGTGAAAAGTACAGTACTGCTAAGGCGGCAAACTTCACACTCGTCAGAAATCGCTGCGTTTCTCCCACGGAGTAATAATAAGGAGACCGATCATGCTGTACAAAACGCCTCGAGTTTTGACTGCGGTAACTGAACATTTATTGACCAGCTCAGACGTTTCTAATCAGCACATTATGGCCAATCGGTCCTGCACACTGTGATTCGCTATCTTCTTTTCTCCCGCGAGAAGAGTGCGAGTGAGCGCCGTGTTTAATGACAACTGAAAACTAAGGTTACGTTCCCGTAAATATTATTAATATTTAACTGAACACTTTTAAAATTAGAAGTTAAACTATTTTTATTTTAACTCGTTATAAATTATTAATTGTTCAATTGTTATTTACGAACCAAAATTTGTTTGAAATGTTTTTAAATATTCCCTTAGAATTTATTCAAAATGAAAAATCACTTTAAATTGTCCTAGTAATCTTAAATAAAATTTTGTCCCAGTAGGATATTTGGCACTTGGGAACACAACACGCCATTTTTGCCACTTGAATATTAGATTTTCCGACTTCCACTTGACCATTAACTTTGCAAAAACTTGTACCATAAGTTGCAAAACATTGATATAACCTCAATTTGCTGTCGTTGTTGTCATCACGGAGTGGTTGTCATGCACTGGCGCTCACTCGCACACTTCTCGCGGGAGAAAAGGAGATAGCAGATCACAGTGCGCATGACCGAGTGGCCATAATGTGCTGATTAGAAACTTCTGAACTGGTCAATAAATTTACAGTTACCGCACTCAGAACGCATGTACGGTGATCGGTCTCCTTATCATTACTCCGTGGTTTCTCCTCTTGGGACGCAGTCCACGATTGTATTCAGTCTTCACAATAAATGCGAGTCTGAATTTTTGGTACAAATATTCATCATGGCTCAAGGAAGTCACAAAATTTATATTTCCCCTTCATTTTTTCGATATTTACGCAAAATAATAATTCTAAAAAAAAGATGCATATCTTATTTCGCGGCTATACAGCTAGAGTCATTAATTGAAGCGGAGAATACGGAGAAGGTAGATGGATCAGTTTAATAACCATTATGTGAGAAAATAGACCGCACTACATGTGCATGTACATCTAATGGAAATGGCGATGGACTTAGCACCGTTTAGCTTTCCCTGGTATTATAAAAAAAATAGTTTTTTTTAAATTTTATAAATAAGTAAAACTATTTTATAGAAAAAAGGAACATTTGCAGTATTAGTATAACATTTCTTTATTTTGATAATAAGTCTCCAATTGTTAAATACTTGTAAAAGTCCCATATATTGTCCGTTCAATTGTTTAGAAAAATTGAATATTTTAGTATAATTTATTCACCGAAAGAAATTGTCGGTCGTGACAACAGGTTTTTATTAGTATAGATTGTATTAGACTTGGATGATGATACTAACTAACTAGTTTTATATGGCATCAAATCGCCGTTAGTACTCCTATGTAGTTCCTATTAGTAACAATGGTAATTGTAAACGCAAAAAATAAAAGTAGCAACGTTTACCACCAATGTATTTCCCAACAAATGAGAGTAGTAAAGGTGACAGGTTTTATACCTTGTTGACATTAGCAGAACTGAAATCTGAGCAATGCTGCCAAGATTCGCTTCGAAATATCGCGTTATATTTACGATATACAAATTCATGAAGGAGGCTCAGTCCGACCGATTAGGCACAGCTTTTGTTTTGGATTTGCAGACGGTACATCCACTTCCCAAAACGCCGATCGGTGATACATTTTACCGACGTCAAATTTATTGTGACGATTGTGCAGGGAAAACCGCAATACTCATATTATACATCTTTTGTCATTCTGGCCAAAAAGCGAATCACCTGCCGATTTGGAAAAAATCATAAACAAAGAAATGAAATGAATGAATGAATGAAAGTGATTAGCCAATGCAAACGGATCCACATACAAAAATTCCCTGCCAGTGGAGATCAAGAATGTTTATAGTTCCATCGTCAAGAAACGTATGAGCGAAGATAACATCACTTGCTTACCGCCGTTACCGTTTAAACGTGATCCATTTGAACACTTGGGACGTCGATAGATTCGGTTATAGATCCAAGCCTTCCTTTTTCTTTTTGTGCCAGTACAAAATTATTGTATTCTCGGACCTTTATCATTAACATTGTATTAGCATGGGCAATATCGAACACATCATCTGCAGAATCAAAAAAGTTTTGTTGTTTCTGTAAGTTAGGTCTCCTCACGTAAAAGCTTTTGAATTTATGCCATGTTTCATACAACTTTGTAAATTTTTTAATACAATAATGCTCAGTGAATAAAAATTGCATGGCTGTAAAAACCTTTGACACACGAGTATCTTGCACTCTCTTCGATAACTTTCTTTAAATGAAAATGATGATTTACAAACACACTTATAACCTATTTATTTGAGTATAATTGAGATCCGACAAGTTTTTTACTTTCAGTTATTATATCAGTAAACATTCAATACGATCGAACGCGCAGAGCACCCGACAATGGATCGTGGAACAATGCCGAGAATCCTAGAGTTTGGGGTGCTGAAAATAATTTAGATGGAAACACGACGACGAATCGGCGAAGCGACCACATTGAGTGGACGAATCAACTCCAGGATGACTTGCTAGACTGCTACGATGCCAGCATTAGCCCTGTTCATCGAGGCTTTATGGCGCGTATGCATACTCTGTGGTGCCAAAAACACACAGAGCTTCTCGCAGACTCATCTCGCCTGTTCATTGATCACCCTGTTTCTGTCAAAAATAAACCCAAGCCCAACGAGGTAGATACTTTTTGGAGATAGGTGTACAAGATCCCGAATAGTCTAAGCTTGAAAGAAAATACTGACAATATCATCCGCTTCAAGGAATTTTGCGACCTCATAAAATCTGAGCAGGAATGTCCATCAATCACTGCCGAAGAGGTGAAAAAAGCACATAGAGGAACAAAGAACTTTTGCGGTGCTGGAGCAGATTATATCAAGAACTGCTGGTGGAAGAAGTTTACTCCTACACACCAACATTTGGCCCGTATATTCACCTCATATTTAAAGGCAGAGACGCCCATTCCGCAGTGGCTGGTGTTAGGATGCACTATAACTCCTATCGAAAAAAGGAAACTTGTCCAATCCAGAGAATTACAGGCCAACAACTTGTTTGAACACACTGTATAAGATCTTTACAGCTGTTCTAAACAACAGGATTGTTCAGCAAATTGAGCCTGTGTGGCATGAGATGTACGAACAACGTGTCTCGAAAAAATGTGTGGCAGGCTGTCGAGAGAACCTGCTAATTGACAGGTGTGTCTGCAAAGACGCTGCAGCCCATCAACGCGTCCTGTCAATGGCCTGGATTAACTACCGGAAAGCTTTCGATTCAACCTCTCATAGACTTATCATTTGTCTGTTGGAAAGCTTGAAGGTGCATCCACGCATGGTGAGATGCATAGAGAGATTAATGCCTCTTTGAAAAACTAGATTTACTATCTCATCTGGAAATTATCGTGTGACAACAAACAACGTCACCTTCCAGCGGGGCGTCTTTCAGGGCGATACCATGAGCCCTTTTCTTTTTTGCATCACACTTCTGCCTCTATCTCTCGCACTACGAAATTCTTCTGAATACCTCTGTGGCGACACTAACCACCGCCAGCATAAGGTCACTCATGTATTTTATATAGATGACCTGAAGCTCTATGCCTCTGGTAAAGGCAAACTTCAAACTGCCATAAACATCGTAGCGAAGTATACAGGAGAGATTGGGATGGACTTTGGATTGGATAAATGTGCCAAAATTCATCTGAAGAACGGAAAGATTGTTGGCGTTCCCGAGGACCTTGAGATTGTGGATATAGGTGTTATCAGACATTTCAACACTGGAGAGACCTATACATACTTGGGCGTGCCTCAAAGCCGCATTCAGGATGTAACATCAGTAAAGGAGTCACTCCGAAGCAGAAACAAGCATCTTCTTCGACAGATTTGGTCTTCCAATCTGTCGGCGTTGAACAAGATATCTGCGATTAACATGCTTGCCGTCCTGGTTCGACTCTATTCGTTTGAGGTAGTTCAATGGACGAAGAAAGAACTTGAGGCCCTTGATGTCACCACACGTAAGATCATGCATATGCATAAAAGCTTGCATATCAATGCGTCAGTTCTGCGATTATACATTTCACGCCGTCAAGGCGGACGCGGACTTCTGAATCCCCAGTGTCTTCATCACCAAAGAAAGCAGAAGAAAGCAGAAGTTTGAAAATTCCATCAAGAGCTACTCGACAGGAAAACGCACGGAAATTTTCACAGAAATGTAGAAAAACAGTCCTTGTCGAAGGAGCACACTTTTGCTTTCCTCAGATCATCAGGGCCTATTTCAGGTATAGATGGTTTCATTTTCGCATGCCAGGACGGTGTCATTTCCACCTTAGCATACCGTGACCGCATTTTATGTCAAGAAGTTCCGAGTGATAGGTGCAGAGCGTGTCGTGCACACACTGAGTACCTGGAAGACATACTATCGGGGTGTCCTACCCACGCAGGAACGACGAACATCTACAGACATAATGCGGCCCTAAGAGTCCTTTATTACCATCTTTGTCGCTCTTACGGCGTTGGCCGCGACTCCGCCCTGCCGAACGCTCCAAGGGAGATAGAGTCAATTGTCCATAACGAGAAGTGCCAAATTTTCTGGAACTACGATTTTCGGACAGCAATCTCCGTTGCACACACGGGGCCTGACATTGTTCTCCAAGATTTCGAGAAAAGAACTATATTCGTGATCGAATTCTCGGCCCCGTCCGAATACAACATCACTGCCAAGGAGAAAGAAAAGGAGGAGCGGTATCAATACCTTAAAAGGGAGCTGCGAAGACTGTACCCAAAATATTCGGTACAAGTAATTGTCCTTGTGATAGGTGCTCTAGGAGGTGCGAAACTATCATTGGTTCGTAACCTTAAGGCCATACCCGCGAGCCAAAAATATGTTAAGGCACTTGCGGAATGGATGCAGAAAGCTGTCATATTTGGGTCGCTTCGTGTACTCAAAACACACGAGGGTTTCGCCGGACTGTCGTTGTGATTTCATCGTGTCCTGTGACCACCCATCTCACGGTTGTGAGACGTGGCCATGAATGTGA
>CAKNWT010088423.1:0-14291 GCA_932066315.1 Andricus coriarius | reverse complement strand
GGATATATATGATCTTGTCTGTAAGATCTTATATATATTATATTATAAATATAATATTTACATATATATGTATATGTATATTCTGTGAATTGGAGTATTTCCTCACTGTACATTTGCTTCGACCGTTTTTTTAAATAACGTAGTTATTCATTATGAATAAATTACTTTGGTCATACGGTCACATACAAAGGCAAAGGAATCAGATGTTGAAGAGTCATAATTTATTTGTCATATTTAATACCGACGTACGTTTCGACCTTATTGCAGGTCTTCTTCAAAGGTAATTATCACCTAAGTCAAAAATTATTACAATTATAAATTTTAATTTAAAATACATTTTTTTGTTTTGTTTGATTGATAGTAAAAAAGTTTATAGTGTGTGGTTGTTTGTAAAATAAACATTAATGTTGCATTTTTTTAAAGAAGATCTGAGACGTTCTGAGAAATTTTCAATGTATGGTATGGAAACTTGAAGGTCCGTTTTTTATAGGTTTCGTTCCGGTTTTTATTTTTTGAGGAACTATTATATATTTCAAATATTCTCTCTTTAATTATCTTATTTATTAATTCAAGTGGGTAATTATTTTGTACTAAGGTTTTTTTAAAATTATTTAAATTTTCTTTTCGGAATTGAATATCACTTAATTTGACACATCTGTCAACTAGTCCTTTAATTAAGCTTACTTTTTGAGCAAATAAATGATGAGAATTATAATTTAAATAACTTCCTGACCATGCAATTCTTTTATACCAATTTGTGATTAAGGTTCCTTCTGGAGTTTTTATAATTAATAAATCAAGGTATGTTATTGCATTTTTTTTTCTTTTTCAATAGTAAATTCAGTTGAATCCTCTAAATTGTTAAAAGTATTTTTGAACTCATCTATTTTATCCGATGGAATAATAGGTAGGATATCATCCACGTATCTTTTGTACAGGATAGGAGTAAAACTTAAATTATTGGAGGCTCTTTTTTCAAGATCCTCCATTACTAAATTTGCTACAGTAGGAGATAATGGAGAGCCCATTGGACATCCTGAAATTTGTCCGTAAAATTGATTGTTGAAAGAAAATATTGTATTATTTAACACGGTTCTAGTAGCAATTAAAAATTCGTTTTTAGTGATTTTTGTTAAGTTTTTATTAATATTTAATTTTTCTTCGATGCAATCTAATGCAAGGTCCAATGGAATGCTATCATACATTGATACTATATCAAGTGAAACTGTTGAATGTGATTCAGGAACTTTAATACTTTGAGTTTTTCTTCTAAGTTCCAAGAATTCTTTACAAACGCTCGAGTTTTTCCAGAAACTGGTTTGAAACAATTTGAAATATATTTAGCTAAATTATAGGTAGGAGAACCTACTGCAGAAACAATTAACCGCCATTTTAAATCAGGTTTGTGAACTTTTCGGATTGCATATGCTTTAGAGACCACACTATTATGTGTTTTTAATATATATCTCATGCTATCGTTTATTAATCTTTTTTTTCCCATCTGATAGCAATATCATTAAATTTTTGTTCAAGAGTTAGAACCATACTAGTTTTCATATTTTTATAAAGAATGTCATTTTTTAATCAATTTTCCACAGTTTTTACATAATCTGTGCGATTCGCAGCTACTGTTATATTGCTTTTATCAGCTTTTAATCAAATTGAATCTTTGTGTTTGTTTTGAAAATTTTGAATAGGTTCAACAATTTTACTTTTGTTTTCAAATTTATTTAAAAAATTATGGTTTGAAATTAATTGAGTTGTAGTTTTTCTAATATTTAATTTTAGCTCATCATTTTCTGTATTTTTAATGCAATTTTCTATACTAGCAATTATGCTGTTTATTGGAATTTTGTTGACATTAAAAGGTATGCCATGTTTATTGCCTAAAGCTAAAGTTTCAGCAATTTCGTTTGGGATTTCTGCATTAGACAGAATTTTAAACCCTTTTTGTAATCTAAATTCTGTAAAAGTCTTTTGTGATTCTAAATTTATTTTCTTTAATAGATCAAACTTTTGTATACATTTTTTTGTCTTTTGATACTTTAATTTATTCAGACCAAGACATTGTAAAAGACATTCTTTAAAAAAATTCAACATTAATGTTTATTTTACAAACAACCACACACTAAATAATTTGCCCTTTTTTTAAATAAAGATAAAGATAACAAAGAAAATTTATCTTAAATGGTATATCTGATAAATTGTGAAAGTTGCAACAAAATTTATATTGGTGAAACTGGTAGGAGATTAAAAGCTCGTATATATGAGCATAAAAGAGATTGTGAACTGGGAAATCAAAATACTGGTTTATCCCAACATGCATGGGAATTAAATCATTATTTTGATTTTGAACTTGACAATATCAAAATTTTAGCTCAGGAAAACAATACTCATAAAAGAAGAGTTATTGAGTCCATTTTCATTAACTAATATATTAAAACTTCCATTAATTTAAACACATAAATATTAAATATTAACAAAATTTACCAAAACATTATATAAAAATAGTTTAAATAGTTTTAAAATAAATAAATAATAATAATAAAAAATAAATAAATAATTAAAAATTTAAATTTTGGCGCACTTTTCATTTGGGATGATAATTTAATATCAGCCTTTTAAATTACTCAATGAAAACTAGCTTGATCTCTATTGTATTTGAAGCGTTGGGTGAAAAAACAACCTAACTCGGAAAATCGTGTTTTCAGATAAATCGATTCAAAGATTTCAAGCTGTTATTGAACTAAGAAAATGTGAATTTAAAATAAATCCTTTCATACACATAAAGTGCTACAACCTAAAAGTGAAATCCTGTCGATAAAAAAAATTTACAAAAAAGAACAATTATTTAAATAATTACAAATAAACAAAACGAGTTCGGTTGTTTTTCCATCCAATGGGTATTATAGGGTTTTTTTTTTTATTAATTTCACGTTTTGAACATTATTTAATGATTTCTACTGATATAATTGTTATTAACATCACACTACATTGTTAGACAATTAAAAAAAAATTTATTTAAATGTTATGAATTTAAACAATTTCAATGTTTATTCATCAAATTCAGATTCTTCATCTTACATAACATCATTAGATTGTACATTTTTTTCTACCGTCATTGTGACAACCAATAACCAGTCATGATATTCTTGTTGTGAAAATTTAGATTTCAATGAATTATTGAGTAGTAACAATAAAAATAATAGCGCACTGATTCGCCGGCTGGTCACTACATACTGCAGTCTGAACAGCTGTGCGAGACCGAAGAACGGGAGCTACGCGCGCGACGTATCTCCATGCATCCTACTCTAGTATAACGTGATTTACGTAAACAATAATAATTTTTATATTAGTTTTAAGCTGTCTGCTAACTAATTAGGGTTCGCTGATTCCGAAAAATCGATTTACGGAAAAACAACCTAACCCGGGTTAGGTTGTTTTTTCACCCAACGCTTCATTTGATAGTCTATATTTGTCCGTCCGAAACACAACCCTTAGTGTATTAGCAAATATGTAGTTATTATATAATATTGAAGCCTCTTAATACTTTTGAGGTTTCAATTTCAATCTGAATGACATCTATGTATAAAAAAGAAAACATATGCCAGATCATGTTATATTTAAATGAAGACTAAATTTTAACCGCAATGTGATAAACTAAGAATTTTACTCCAAAATGACCATAGTACAAACAATAGAATTGAAATGTTTGATGAATTTATCAACATCACTACAGGTAAAAAACTAAAAATGTTTTTAAATATAAATAAACTTTTTAACTATCAATCAAACAAACAAAAAAAAAGTATTTTAAATTAAAATTTATAGTTGTAATAATTTTTGACTTAGGTGATGATTACCTTTGAAGACCTGCAATAAGATCAAAACGTACGTCGGTATTAAATATGACAAAGAAATTATGATTCTTCAACATCTGAATCCTTTGCCTTTGCATGTGACCGTATGACCGGTTTCGGTCTCGATTCCTTTGGAATAGAACTGAAGGGCCTATGACAAAGCCACCGAACGCGTCCTCGGGTTGCGGATAGAGGGTCTCTGTAGCAAGGGTTTCTGCTGAATATAGTTACGATAATTAATCAGCAATCGCGGAGAATTGTCCAGGCATGGTCCCGAAGGAATAACCCCTAAGCGGAGGCGTAACAACTGTGCCGAAAGCTGAATGGCCCCTGGGTGAGGTGTCTTAAGGGGTGACTCTGAGATACCGGGCGACCTCTCCGAGCATGCAGTCTGATCCTTGCATGCGGGGCTCTACAAGGATGGACGAACCCTTTCCCTAGCTGCTCGTGGGAACAACAATGACACCACCAAAACACCAAAAAGTTGTAGATGCGGATCGAAACGATCGAACGCGCAGAACACCCGACAATGGGTCGGCAAACAATGCCGATAATCCTAGAGTTCGGGGTGCTGAAAATAATTTAGATAGAAACACGACGACGAACCGGTAAAACGCCCACATTAAGTGGTCGAATCAACTCAAGGATGACTTGCTAGACTGCTACGATGTCAGCATTATCCCTGTTCACCGAGGCTTTATGGCGCGTAAGCATTCTCTGTGGTACCAAAAACACCCAGAGCTTCAATACGTTTCAATTCAATCGTTGCGAAATCAACGTGCCTTCCTATGGAAAAATGGATATGTACGCGGAGCGCTTGCCCAACCGCTGCTTGATCAAGCTGCAGCCGGAGATGAGAAAGCGAAATTAAGACCAACCGCGGAAAGAAGGCACCTTCTGAGGAATGATCCCGATTTCAGGACAAGAAGGTACATTAACATGCAAGTTTCTCTTGAACCCCAAGATCTGGCGGAAATGGATGCCGCCCTTCGTGGAGAAATCTCGCAAGAATCCCACCTGTGGACCATCAATTGCTCAGTTCATGGTGCTGCGAGAGCTTCGGCTGATTCAAATCGAAGGCTCAAACTGACGATGGATCAAAAGACCAATCCATTCTCTTGCAATAAACACTTCTACATTCCTAAATTTCAACTCTAATTATCATTCTACACTCGCTTCCGGAAACATGAAATATTTTTCTTATTACAGGCACTATTTCTCATTCATAACTTAATTTAAATTTTTGAATTATATTCCATTATTTTATTTTTGGACTAGCCTTCTGAATTCTCTAGTTGCCGCTCTATATTTTCCACATTAAATTCTATAATTTCTCTATATCACTCTAACTATTTTGACCTGTTTGAGTTTTCAGGCTTTTATAGTTTCTTTTTTATTGCGCACTTTCAATTGTCCATATTTTTGCGCACTTTTACTTATCCTTATTATTTCGCACTTTTACTAATATTGTTTTTGCGTGGTGGACACGCGTATTAGATGCCCATAAACTGTTGGACACTATTTAATAATGTCGTGGTATCAGGTGCTTCAAATAAAACACTGATTAACACTTCTAATATTCTTTTTAAAAAAACGTGTATAGCTTGCACTCTAAATACCGTATCGATAAAGCTTATTCTAGCAATATTGTCAGACAACAAAACTAGCTATTGTTTAAAGAATGGGAGTTTCGGTCTTTCTGTTGTTTCCCGAAAGAATGACGGCTCTCAGTCCTTCCCTTCTGATAATCGGTTTTAGCGGTTACCCGGGACGAGGTCCAGTCCCGCGGTCAGTTCGTCAGTTGATCTACGACTGGTGCCCAGTGAACATCACGCTCTGCCGGTAGCACTGGCCCTACGCCCTCGGATGTAATTTCTCGTGTTTTCCGAGTCTTATAGTATCGCCGCATGATTCTCCGTCGTCATATTCCGACTCTATCGTTAGTTATTTTTCTTTACTCGCGCACAAGTTTGTCGTGTATTTCTATCTCATTCGGAATAGAATTTATCTTCCTTTATTAGAAACTTTAAGGTTTTTTTAAACAAATAAAGTGACATTGAAACATCAGAAACTCCGAGTGTTAGGTTTTGTGAACTCCTACCCTTAAAAATCGCTGTGTTGGACCCTCGGGACTCCGACTCTTAATTCTCCTAAACAGTTCGGACTCCGGAAGATTCTTGAATACCTCTTGCGGCGTAAGGAGGGAAGAATCATGACGTCCCCACACTTGAACCGGCCCGCTTCGGAACCGACGATAGTAAGTAGCTTCAGACTTCCCTCTCACGATCCTCCGAAGGATCGGAGAAAGGAATTTAATCTAATTAAGGAATATTATCCCACTCACGATCCTCAGGTAGGATCGAAGAACAACAATTAAACTCTATTTAACCTAATCCCTTCTCATGATCCTCACTATAGGATCGAAGAAAGAATGAATTTAAATAAACTTAAACCCACTCACGATCCTCACCGCAGGACCGGAGTTAATTCAATTATCCGCATAACATCGGGATTCTTTCTCACCATCCTCACCGTAGGATCGGGGAATGACTGATTTTAATTCAACCTAATCCCTTCTCAGGATCCTCACTGCAGAATCGGAGAATGATTGAATTTAAATAAACCTAAACCAACTCACGATCCTCACCGTAGGATCGGAGTTTAATTCAACTATTCACATAACATGGGGATTCTTTCTCACGATCCTCACCGTAGGATCGGTGAACGACTGATTTTGATTAAATCCATTCCTTTCTCACGATCCTCATCGTAGGATTGGAGAACGATTTAATTATACTTAAACCCAACCTTTTTTCACGATCCACATGGACTACCTCTTGACACTCTCGTAGGATCGGAAAACTAACGTGGCAAAATCCTAGATTATACCCTGCATTTAATGTACGTTCACATGGACTATCTCTCGATACTCTCGTAGGATCGGAGAACTAACGTGGCAGTAAGAGCCCCTCTGGACCCTGTCCCTTACGGCCCTCTATTTCACCAGGGAATTTCCTTTTACTTGGTTGTATCTGATTCAGTTAGGTTATTATTTTTATCTACTATATCCATATTTGGCGCTCAACGTGGGGCACCTTTGTCCAAACGTTTGGATATCGGAAGATATCCCGATTCCGCGACCGTATAGCCAGGCATCCAATGACTACCCAGACTCCAACCAAACGAGGCTCACGTTATAGCCTCGAGGATCCGGAACTAACCACTTCTGGGAGTGGTCAAGAAAACCCGGTGGCGCTTAGTTACCCCATAGACACTACTTCCGAGATCTCCGAACCCTTCCGCGGATTTTCTGAGACTGACAGATTAGAGTCCGAATCCAGGATGGACCAACAAGGTCAACTGCTCGTCGAAATCCAAGGAGCACCCCAAGGGAAGGCTCGCAAAGTGGCTACCACAGCTCCCCCAGGAGATGGGAGCGAACAACAGTTTGTTGTTAACCCTGTTTCAACCCCGGATGATCCCACTAGAACAACGTCCGAAGGGTAACCAAGCAGGAGGTTGGTCCCCCTAAGCACAACCCCAGATCATGGAGTAAGTATCGCCGCTACGACGCGTCAGAGGCTCCCACCAGAGCTCGCGGCAGTGTTATTTAGGACACCAATTATCACCACTGCCCCAATTTCTACATGAACTGCTCTTATGGAGTCCCTATTCGATATCTCTATAGCCAACCAACATCCAGTACACTTCAATCGCATTCCCAGCTTAATCCTAGGTAACTACCCGGATTTATCCACTTTATGCCCGGGGGTTTATCCGAGGGCTTTTACAACTACCCATTGCGGAGGAAAACAGTCATCAAATACCTGGAGTGTCCATCCTGGGACTTATTCGCAGGTCCAATCTGGGACCTACCCTGCCGACCCATCAGGGGTCTTCCCGACAGTACAATCAGGGGCCTATCCTATATTTCCATCTGGGGCCTATCCTAAATTCCCATCTGGGGCCTACCCTACCGTTTCATTTGGGATTTATCCAGCCATCCCATCAGGGGTCTCCTCGATAGTACAATCAGGGGCATATCCTATCTTTCCATCTGGGGCTCATGCTATCATACCTTCTGGGACCTATCCTACCGTTTCATTCGGGGCTTACCCAGCCGTCCCACTAGGGGTCTACCGAACGGTGCAATCTGGGGCTTACCCTGCTGTCCCATCTGGGACCTATCCAGTTGTTCCATCTGGAGCCTACCCACCGGTTTAATCGGTTACCTATACATCCGGCTATCCCGGAACCTTTCCAGTAACCTACCCCAATCAAACATCGACGCTTTACCCCAGCGAGCACCCGAAGAATGTCCACCCCGTCTATCCAACGTTTCACTCATTGGCACAACCAGTCGGGAGCCAGGGGGCACAGGTGGGAACTGATGGAGTCCCACTAACAACTTAGCACGGATTCCGGGAGTTCATTCAGGAACTACCGAAGATTAGCATGATCCCTGAATTTTGGGGAAAGGACCATGAGCCCACAAGACCAAAGTAGTTGTAGCAGCGTTAAAGGGAGGAGCCCTCTAATGGTGGGAGGATTACAAGGGTTTGTGGTTCCCGTGGGCCAATTTAAGGACCTACTCATTCGTCAATATGACTCGCCGACCATCCGAGGGTGGCTCCAGGCCCAACTCTACTCCATCCGACAAATGGACAAGGAGTCTGTGGCTTTTCTCTTACACCGGAAGAGGCTGCTTTATAAAAGACTTTACCCCGATGCCGCCGAACACAACCTAGTAATTGGCCTGATGTAGCTCATTGGACCGGACATCTGACGGGGCATCAGAGCCTCAGCACCAACAACCTTCGACACCCTCCTCTCTCGAGCCGTCAAATCCGAGCACGACGAAACAGAATTGGATAAGACTGCTCCTCGGAAGCAAGGCAGAAAAAACAGCTTCAAAGGAGGAAACTCCAAGCATCAAACCCAGAGCCAATGCCAAGTGCTGGCATTGTCCGTGCTATCACCTGCATAGAGACTACGAAGTCTACCAAAAGAGGCTTGCTGAACGCAGCTCACGACAAGCTTCCACCGCTAATCAATCCTCCTCCACCACACCCAGCTCACAGTAGCGAGTCGGGCATCCGCTTCCTGGGAATACCCACGACGACCATGAGTCAGAGGTGATCCAAACTGGAGCTGTATCATGAGACTACCCCCACTCGAAGGGTTCTCGTTTGCGTTCCTGCAAGATCAAATTTTAAAGCTTGGAAACAAAACTGTCAAAGTGGATTCCAAACCTTTCCGTTGAGACACCCGAGGGGCGAATCTACAGACGAGCTGCCCACAGTGAGCCCTGTTCCTTGTGTGCAGAGGTCTGCTGGTTTGGCAAATGTACGTTTTTTTACAATTCATATATGTATGTTTATAAACGCAGTTACATTTGTTTTCTTTTTTTTTAATTTTGTTAAAAACTAAAATCCTATAAGATACAAACATATAATTAATTTACAAAAAACTATATCCACGCAACGTAAAGATAGCAACTTTAAAAAAATGGTTGTATTACCATACATTCAAAACATAGACGAATATTTTTTCAGAATTTTCCAAAAAAGTAGTCTTCAATTACTTTTTGTAATCATCACTAATTTAAGGAAAACCTTACTTAGAAGTACTAAAGATAAAATTAAAAAACAAAACAAATGTAACTGCGTTTATAAACATACATGTAAGAATGGTAAAAAAACATATATTGGTGAAACCAGCAGACCTGTGCACACAAGGAATAGGGAACACGAAAGATCTATTGAAAACAACGAAACAAACACAGCCATAGCTATAAATGCTTATGACTTTGTACATAACTTTGACTTCGATTTATATAACGTTGAAATTTTAGAATTGGAGCCTAATCTTGATAAATGTTTAATATTAGAAATGATACATATGGGGCATAATTTCTTAAGTGTACCCACCTCGAAAATGAAAGTTGTCCGATCGGGCTGAAAATTGGCCCAATTGTAGAACTATTAGATAGTACTCCTCAGACCGAAAATTAATTAATTCTGATCATTATTCATCAAAGTGGAGGGGGTACAATTTTTTGTTTTTTAAGAAAGGCCTTACTTTAAAACATTTGTAACTTTTTTCCTATTGCTTTAAACAAAATTTCACTACAAATGTTTTTTATAGATTTTTTCACAAATTTTTTGGTGGCAAATTTTCAATTTTCAATTTGGTGCCAATTTTCAGAGTGGCAAATTTATTTGTCTTCGAGTAATAGAACGATACGTAAACAAAATGCCATGATAGAGCGGCTGGCGCGCGATCTCCCCTAGTGCGCTCACGCCGAGGATCTTTGTGCAACGCTTTAGTGCCAGTTTTTAAAGTTATGTAATATTTTATGCTACTAAAAAAACTGTTTTTTTTTCAAAAAGTGAGTCATAAAGCGACTAATCTTAAACTCCGTGGTTTTGCCCACGACTTCCGTTTGATATTCCCTGCACTACCAGAAGCAGCTCAAAAACCAAAATCTTGGGACGAAGAAAACTGATGCAGGTGCTCAATGCATCAGAGCGAAAAGCAAGAAAAGTCAAAAAAATAGTTTCAGAGCATGGAATTCTTACGCTTCCGAATCCAAAAAGAGGAAGAGCATTGACTCCTGAAACTAAAACTCTAGTGAAAAAGTTTTATGAACGCGATGACATAAGTCGAATGATGCCAGGGGTGAAAGACTTTGTGTCGATCAAGGATGATGATGGAACTGGTTCACATGTTGAAAAATGATGATTTCTGTGAAAGGCTGATGAAATTAAAAACTCATCCCTTTCTTTCAAAGGAGCCTGGGGAGTTTTTGATTTGCTTCGATTTCGCTGAGAATTACGCGTTCTTAATTCAGAATGCAGCTCAATCATTCCACTGGAATAAGGACCAAGCTGCAATGTTCATTGTGGTGATTTATTATAAAAAATATAGAGAGCTCAAGCATGTAAGTATCGCAATCATATCTGATGACATAGCTTAGAGTATCAGGAGATAATAGTAGATTACTTGAAAACTCATTTCAGGCCAAAGAAAATCCACTATTTCACTAGTAGCGCAGGGCAACATTTTAAAAATAAGAGTAACTTTGCTCATCTCCGAGCCCATGTAGAAGATTTTGGTATCCGAGTTGAATGGCATTTCCATGGTACATCTCACGGTAAGGATGTATGTGATAGCATAGGAGCGAATATAGAGACAAGCAGCACGTTCAAGCTTACAATGTTCTCCGAAACATCACATACTCACTCCCCATGTTTTGTTTCAGTGGGCAAAGAGTAACTGTAAGGAAACCGAAGTTTTTTCAGCAGCAAAGAAAATCATGCCTTAGCCACCGAGTTACTGAAAGCCAGATTTGAGAAAGCTGTTAGGATACCAGGTACATTACAGTGCTACTCTTTCATTACCACTCAAGCTGGAAAACTTCAACTTCAAATGTTTTCGTCCTCTGAGAAACACGACATCTTCTCGAATGGCGAAAAACAGAATCCGCAAAAGAGGTCTGCAAAGAAAACAACTGTTACAACTATAGCCAAAAAATCGATCAGAAAGACGTATAATATCACTTTTTGAAAAAAAAACATTTTTTTAGTAGCATAAAATATTAAATAACTTTAAAAACTGGCACTAAAGCATTGCACAAAGATCCTCGGCGTGATCGCACTAGGGGAGATCGCGCGCCAGCCGCTCTATCATGGCATTTTGTTTATGTATCGTTCTATTACTCGAAGACAAATAAATATGCCACTCTGAAAATCGGGTATCTTATATTTATATTATATTTCTCAAGTGTACCCACCTCGAAAATGAAAGTTGTTCGATCGGGCTAAAAATTGGCCCAATCGTAGTCCTATTAGATAGTACTCCTCACACCAAAAATTAATTCATTTTGATATTTTTTTTATCAAAGTGGAGGGGGTACAATTTTGGGGCTTTTAAGTAAAGCCTTACTTTAAAACATTTGTAACTTTTTTCCTATTGCTTTAAACAAAATTTCGCTACAAATGTTTATAATAGATTTTTTCACAAACTTTTCGGTGGTCATAACGATTCTTAAAAAAAGTCAAAATTTGATCCTAATTATTGAAAATCAAATATAAATTTGACTTATTTCAAATTTGAACCCTTTTTCCCCCTTCAAAATAGTTTTAAAAGAAAGCTGGGATTTTTTTCTATAAGACCCCCAATTTTCAGAGTGGCAAATTAATTCGTCTTTGAGTAATAGAACGATACGTTAACAAGAAGCCATGATAGAGCGGGTGGCGCGCGATCTCCCCTAGTGCGCTCACGCCGAGGATATTTGCGCAACGCTTTAGCGCCAGTTTTTTAATTTAAGTAATATTCTATGGTAATATTATGTGCCTGTCTGTCCAATTTTTTGGCTGTTGATTCAACAGTTGTTTTCTTTGCAGACCTCTTTTACGGTTTCTGTTTGCTGAAATTCGAGAGGATGTCGTGTTCCTCAGAGGACGAAAGATTTTGAGTTGAAGTTTTCCACCTTGAGTGGGAATGAAGGTTTGGTACTGAAATGCACCTGGTATCGTAACAGCTTTGTCAGATCTGGCTTTCAGTAACTCGGTGGCTAAAGCATGATTTTCTTTTCTGCTGAAAAAAACTTCGGTTTTCTTACAGTTACTCTTGGCCCACTGAAACAAAACATGGGGAGTGAGCATGTGATGTTTTGGAGAACATTGTCAGGTCAAACGTGCTATTTGTCATTTTATATTCGCTCCTATACCATCACATGCACCCTTACCATGAGATGTACCATGAAAGTCCCATACAACTTGAATACCAAAATCTTCTTCATGGGCTTGGAGATTAGCAAAGCTACTCTTACTTTTAAAATGTTGCCCTGCACAATCAGAGAAATAGTGGATTTTCTATGGCCTGAAGTGAATTTTCAAGTAAACTACTATTATCTTCTGATACTCGTGAACAGCCACCGTGTCATGAGCTAAGCTATCAGATATGATTGCGATACTTACATGCTTGAGCTCTTCATCTTTTTTATAATAAATCACCACAATGAATACATCGTAGCCTGGTCGTTATTCCAGTGGAATGATTGAGCTGCATTCTGAATTATGAACGTGTAATTCTCAGCGAAATCAAAGAAAATCAAAAACTCCCCAGGCAATAAATTTTCCTTCAGGTTTTTGAAAAAAGACTGCTCCTTTGAAATAAAGTGATGGGTTTTTAATTTCAACAGCCTTTCACAGAAATCATATAGGAATTCATCAGTATCCATTACATCTGTCGGTCTCTAACCAAATTTCAAATCTCACTTCATTAATACAATGTTCATCAAAAGCTTTTGTGATTTTATCTTTCAAGCTTGCAGTACCTGGACAGTTTTCACACACTTCTAAATGACAGGAACTTGAAGAGTTAGGACATACAATAGAATCCAGACAGTCGTGCTAATTTGTGAGCACCATGTCAGTATCCTCGGTTAAATGTTAAATACTTATTTCATTCAACATAAACTTGATATTCTCATGATGCACGCAAACGCGCACATTATGATTGCCACTGCTTCCTGCTAGAACACAATGACGAGGTCAGAGTTTTGTGAATTTCGAAATACTGATCTTCAGGCCTGTTCTGATGTAAATTGAGCATATAACTCGTTGACATTACACAGTAGTAACCTTTTATGAACATGTGAACGAGTTCCATCATCATTCTTGATCGACACAAAGTCTTCCATCCCTGGCTCCTTTTGGATTCGGAAGCGTAAGAATTCCATGCTCTGAAACTAATTTTTTGACATTTCTTGCTTTTCGCTGTGATGAATTGAACAGCTGCATCAGTTTTGTTCGAACCAAGATTTTGGCGCAAGCGAGAGAAGTTGAAATTGTTCTTAAAGATCTTTAGAGGTATTAAATTTTTCGATGATTTGACCAAGTACTTCAACACCAGCTTTATGATATTTGTTTTCACTCTGCAGTTTGGTGTCCAAGACATCTAAATCTTTTTCGCTGTCACATAGCTGATCTTCATCATCGTTAGAAATAATTTCATGATTGTGTGAAGAGTATTATCTAATAGGACTACAATTGGGCCAATTTTTAGCCCCATATACAAAGAGATAACAACTCTATTAATTTCAGATCAGACATTCAAGGCTTAAGTACCACATACAATAATTTAATTGCACAAATATACATTCCAAATATTTGAATTTCCCTGGCTTAGGACGTATATACCAGCCCTATGCATGGCCCGTGTATTTTGGTTAGCTCACGCAGCTTTCTCGTGTAAGCTGAGCTGGTGGCGCTGGGTGGCATGTAAACCTGAATTTGTCAAAAAAAGACATGGCAGATGTACAGGCAGGCTCTGTTTTTTACCATTTTTATTTAATAGAAAGTGTTTTTACAAATAATTTTAATTCTAAATAACGGGGAAAATTAAGAAGGACACCCCCCCCCC
>CAKNWT010088418.1:0-10755 GCA_932066315.1 Andricus coriarius | reverse complement strand
AAAAGAAAGTAAAACTGCAGAAAACCTTTCTCTAGCGCAGCCGGATAAGACAGTCGAGTTTGGGTGTAGAAATTCGATATCCGAATTTCCACGCTCATATCCAGAGTAGTTAAACGCAACGAAAAACATGACTAAGCGAAAATCTTGACGGTCACCCATCCGAGTGCTAATCGCGCCCACTCGCGCTTAACGTCCATGATTTAAAGAGTCGAGAATTAACGAACAGTTACTGTAATTCGTCCTTAAAATACAATCTATATCTATAAAAAAAATTTTTTATACATAAATTCTAAAACACGCGGAAAGTAGTTTTTTGTAGCAATGATTCATCAGGGGTTAGTACATTCAGGGCCTCCGGCTGGGCAGTCTCCCCTTCTGGCCATGTCTTTTACTAAAACAGTTATTAATATTTGTTGTTAATGCAGGTAATTAGAAGGAAAGCCAAAGAAAAAAAAGTTTTCGCTATCTTCTGCCAATAATTTTCTCTTTCTTGAATAGGTTCAATCTCTGTAATTATATTTCAAGTCCACAAGAGCATAGCAAAAACTCAAAAGTTATTAACTAAGTGATTTTTGATTAAGGGAGAATATCACCTTAGCTACTTCCTACTCATATCCGTAGTTATCATTTCTGGTTTCAAGGTTTTCATTATGAGCTTTTAAAATGTATTTTAAATAAATGAGATATTTTCCTGTATAACTTACTGTGGTGACAACCATACATGCAACCATAAGGACAATTATTTCTACCACACCAACCCAATGCATTTGCTTTCTAAAAGAATAAAATTTTTGTATTTAATTTACATAGTTCCTGTAAGCATCATGGTTTCAGTTTTAGAAAGAGAAAACGAGAACTTTTTACACTCACTCCGCACACAGGGCCACAACCAGGCTTATCATCATGATTTTGGACAGGAAATAGGAGTATAATATATGAAATAAGATGTATCTTTTTACTAATATTGTAGATGTCAATTATTTCATAATTTTATTACACTCAACTCCCGAGATAAGCACGGCTTCGGGCATGGAACTGACAATATTTCGCCAGAATTTAAACGTAAACAGGCAGGACGGTATGAATAATTTCTGCATGACGTAACAAGTTATAGGAATAACGTAAACTGGGGGTGCTTATCTCGGAAGTTTAGTGTATTTATAATTGAGCAGGCACTATTTAACTCTCATTAGTGAAGCATAATTCTCTTAAAATATCTAATCAATTGAGCACAAAAGAAAACATGACAAATGAAATGATTAAATTTCAACTTACCGCATAAGCACCGGAAAGGAAGAAGGCCAATAAGGTTGCAATCGCTTTAAAAGTGAAATATGTCAACATTATATTCCGGTATTAAATTTTGACAAATTAAGAGTATCATGTCAAAATCTGCTTAAAGTTACAACCGAATGCTTATGTACAAGGTTAAAGCTGCTTAATTCCTATGATTTCAATTTCCAAAGAAAAATACAAACAAAATTTTTAGTCCCCGCCGAGTTGTAATAAATCTTAAAACCAAGAATTAGAAATATAAAAACAGTCTCGAGAAAAAAATGATAAAAATCGATTATAATAGCAATACCATTTTTTGACTTTTTTATATTTAAGCAAGGATACAGTGCTATGCTAGTATACGCAAAATCATTATTTAGAATCCAATGTGTCCCAGAAGTTTTCCAAAGTATTGAGAACAAAATTTTTGTTTACAATTGCTAATGGAAATACAGGAATTACAGCGTGAAGTAAATTAATAATGGTTTACAGCCCGGTATGCTTTAGAAGCAGTTACTTCTGAAGTTGGGGTTCTTAGTTAACAAATTTTTTTCGCAATTTTTAAGCAAAAAACGGGAAATACCATCCGAATTTAACACATATTTAGTTAGAGCCCAATATATCTTAGAATTAGGTAATTCCTTGCAACAGTCTTGAGGAAAAAAAACATATGGTGCTGGAAAGGGTTTGATAAAGAAACATTATATTTCATCAACTTCTAATTGAAATTCGACCAAATTGTTTTACAGGGATATGAGATGGCTTCACGTGATAAAAATAGCAAACATTTTTTTTTAATTTTGGGTTTTGGAAAGTTCGCACATGACACCCTTCAAATATAAAAGATTTTGAAGAAATTCTAAATTAGGTCTGGACTGAAGTAAATCAAAATATTTTATTTATTCATCAATTTTCAGCATATCACTTACTTAGCAAAACCGCGTATATTCCGTTTCTCCTCATCTTGTAAAATTTAGAATAGACTTAGAAGAATTTTTCTGAATCACAATACGTAGACAATAATATAGCTCCTTCAAACTATCCTCTATATATACTTTTAAAAATTTCGAAAGAACTATGCCACGACCATGTTATTTATTTGCAGCAGATAATGCAGCAAACAGAATGTTTTAATATTTGTTTTCCATTTGCTACAAGGAAAAAAATACTTTAATCTGCCTATAGATATCAGCAGTTTGCATGACCAGTGAGTCACTTTGTTTGTCGATTTGATACTTAAAAAACATTGATTTCGTTCAGATTTAGCCTTTTTTGAGAATTTTTTCACTTTCCGTTTGAATTTTGTTTACACTTTCTGCAAGTACATATAATTAAAATCTTTTTTTAATGTGGCCTACATTTGAAATTTCCAAATTAAACCTAAAAATAATCCCTTTTAAGGATGTTCTAAGGGAACAGTCAAGTTCAAAATTACTTATTCTTCAATTTGATGTATAAACTTCAAAAAAGGCTAATAGATTATTGTAACAAATTTTATTTTGCTTTAGGCAAAAGTCATCCTTTTATTCTATTTTAAATTAAAAAAGCTGTTTCTATACTTTAAAAGGTTTTTTGCAATTCTATTTATCAGACTTTTATCAAATATTATTTAGCAATTCGTATTTAAAAAAAATACTAAACGAAAATGATTGCACGTATTTTTTCTTAATGAAATAATTTTCATAAAAACGGATGAAAATAATTGTCAAGTAAATTTCATGTAATCGAACCACCTTTGTAAATTTAAGTTTAATGGACGTTACGACAAAAAAGAAACATGCAAATAGCTACACTTTAATAAACAATTACGACTTTAAACATTTTTTTTATTTGCGCTGATGTTGCTCTTTTGAAATTCGTTGCAATAATCAATAGGGCTATTTTCGTCCATTTTCTAAATTAGGTTAAAGGTTAATTCAATTTGAACTGGAAGGTACACCAAAGGTCCAAGTAATAAAAAAACATGTAGAATTTAGTTAAAAAGTGGCTAGGATTTTGGACTCAGTGTGGTCCCTTTTGAAGCCTGTAGCAAAAAATAATATATTGTAAATATATTTCAAAAAGCTCACATTAGTCATGTAAATAATAAATAGTGTTTTAAGAAATAGAAACAACATGAAAACATTCAAAAGTATAAGTAAAGTGAATTAATAAATCATCACGATGTTCTTAAAATAAAACATGTAAACAAAAATATTTGTAAACAAAATTATTACCTGAACAATCTGAACATCATATGAAAAATTGGCGATTGAAAGGAAAAATATCTGTTGCAACGCACTCGACTTTTGACATAAATTTTTAATTGTATTCTTATTTTCTGACTTACTTTACATTAAAAAGCTACAATTATTTCTTCAGACATTCTTCTCTATCACGCGTTGTTATGATAAAATTATAATTTTTCTTATAATATTATTTTTTATGGATAAAACAAAATATCCCACAATTCTTCTATTCGATTTTTTTCTGTATCTCGTCTCTTTTGGCGTAATATTGGAATTTTCGATTTTTGCATATAAATTTCCAAAAACAGATTAAAAACGAGGAGTCCTATCAAAAATGGTTTACATAAATTTTGTGAGACTTTGTGGAAGCTGGAATTCCTTGTTGAAATATTTTTCCTTATCTCACGCCGTTTGGTTCGAAATTTGAACTTTCGATTTTCTTCATAGTACTTTGTATAAATGAAACCTAAATGACAAGTCATATTTTAAAATGGTTGAAAGAAATGCAGGACTTTTTGAAAGCTATAATTGCTCTTTGAAACTCGGTTTCGTATTTTGCGTCGTTTGTTTCAAAATTTGAATTTTGGATTTTCTCATAGTATTTTCAGTAAATAAAACCAAAATTAAAAGTACTATCAAAAATTAGTCGAACAAATTTTGTAGGACTTTTTACATTCTCATCCTCATGAGAAGGTATTGGTTTTATGTAAAATTTGACATAGACGGTTTTCATCAAATCTCCACGTTTTGAGACCCCCTGAGCCAGAAAAAACGATTTTCACGAGGGTATCTGCCTGTAGTCTATAGTCTGTAGTATCGTGTAGAAACGCTTTTTGAAGGCCTAAGAAGAAAGTACTAGTTCGTTAACCAGACATTTTGGATAAAAATTCAATAACTGAGCACATTGTGAAATTTTTTGAGACCAATTTTTTTGAAGATTTCAAAATTCTATGTACGGTTATTATCGATACTCAAAAAGACAAACAATTTATCTAATGCAATTTTCTGATGGAAAGAAAATTGTAAGAGTTATAGCATTTTCAAAATCCCAAAAATCAAACGAAAGTTAACGTTTTAAGCCGGAAAACGCACGATATGAAAAAATGTCAAGAGGAGAAAAACGTTTCTTTTTGAGAGCCCTACAAGAATGTCCTAACAAATTTTTGAATTATTTCGAAAAATCGAAAATTCAAATTTTGGTTGCACAATAAATAATTAAAAATTGAAAATTCTATTTTGTGGTCAAACTATGCAAGATACAAAGAAAGATGAAACAACAAAAATTATGTATCCAAAAAAGATCTACAAAGTTGTTGTTGATCACTTTTTGATAGGACGTGTAGTTTTCGTTTTATTCGTGAAAAATGAATGGACAGTAGTTGCTCATCCAAGAAACAGCTACAAATTTGTCATCAACAATTTTTCGATGGAACGCTGAATTAACATATAGATAACATATATAGTTAAAAGTTCGCCAAAAGGACAACCGCAGGATTTCGCTGGGAGGAGGTGCTAATATGTCTGACCCATCTCGACACTTCCAAGACCCTCCAGTGACTGACGTCCACCCGCCCACGCCAGAGGAGGTCGAGGCATTTTGAAGAGATGGCTACGAAGTCCAGCATCCACCAAAAGAACACTCGAAGGATATAAATAGCTTCAAGGAGCTGTGCAGTGACCTCATAACACCTGAGGAGGAATGCCCACCTATCACTACCGAGGAGGTGAAAAACGTATTAAGAGGCATGAAGAACTATTCCGCTCCGGGACCAGATGGTATCAAGAGCTTCTGGTGGAAGAAGTTTCCTTCAACCCACCAGCATCTGGCCCGCATTTTCACCTCATACCTGAACTCGGAAGAGACTATTCCGAAGTGGTTGATAGAAGGGCGCATAGTGCTCCTACTGAAGACGGGCAACTTAGCTGACCCTAAAAATTACAGGCCAATAACTTGTCTGAACACACTGTATTAGATCTTTACAGCTATCCTAAATGATAGGATTGTTCGGACAATTGGACCTGTGTGGCGAGAGATGTACGAACAACGCGGCTCAAAGAAAGGCGTGGCAGGATGTCGGGAGAACCTGCTAATCGATAGATGTGTCTGTAAAGACGCAGCATTCTATCAGCGTTACCTATCGATGGACTGCATTGATTACCGGAAAGCTTTTGATTCAACGTCCCATAGACTTATCATCTCTCTGTTGGAAAGCTTAAAGGTTCATCCACACATCGTGAGGTGCATAGAGAGATTAATGCCGCTTTGGCAAACCAGATTTACTATCTCATCTGGAAAACATCGTGTGATCACTAACAGTGTCATCTTTCAGAGAGGTGCGTTTTAGGGCGACACCATGAGCCCTCTCCTGTTTTTCCTCACATTATTGCCACTATCTCTCGCACTTCACCATTCCGAAGGGTACCTCTGCGGCAAACCTGGAAATCGAAAGCATAAAGTCACTCATGTATTTTACATGGACGATCTTATGATCTATGCTAAAAGTCAAGAGAAACTACATCCAGCTCTAGACATTGTGAACGAGTACACTCGAGGAATCGGAATGGAGTTCGGGTTAGAAAAATGCGCCAAGGTCTATTTGAAGAAAGCAAAACTTAATGGAATCCTGGAAGACCCTTAGCTCGTCGACAGAAGCGCTATACGACACCTTGGCGCTGGCGAGACCTATACATACCTGCGCGTGCCACAGAGCCGCATTTAGGACGTGACATCTGTAAACGATAGTCTCCGATGCAGATACAAACGTCGCATTCGACGGATTTGATCTTCCGAACTGTCGGCGAGGAACAAATTATCTGCGACGAACATGCTTGCCGTTCCGGTAGTACCCTATTCATTTGGAGTGGTTCTATGGACGAAGGACGAGCTCAGATCCCTTGATATCGGGTCTCGAAAAGTTGTGCAAATGAACAAAAGCATGCACCTTAAATCTTCTGTTCCTCGACATTACATCTCACGCCGTCAAGGTGGTCACGGAATACTAAATATTGAATTTCTTCACAACAGGATTATTTTGGGTACAACACATATAGTCGCAAATGGACAAGAACCTCTTCTTAAAATGGTCAGGAAACACGAAGAAGTGGGCAAAGGGGCGTTTCTCTACAAAGCAGCGGAGGAGGCTGCTGAAACACTCGGCCTTGACTTCAATATCAGGGATGAGCAAAGTGTATCAAATCTTATCCATCTCGAGTACTCACTCCTGAAGGCCCGGATTGAGAAAGCACAGGAGAAAAACTTTCGCGAACAGCTTCTCGAGAAGAAGATGCACGGAATCTTCCACAGAAATGTGGAGGATACGTCGATGTCATATGAGCTAACGTTTGCTTTCCTTAAATCACCCGGATTGAAGTCGGGCTCGGAGTGTTTCATTTTGACATGCCAAGACGGTGTCATTTCCACTCAAGCATACCGTCGCCACATTTTGAGCCAAGACATTGCCAATGATAGCTGCACAGCGTGTCATGCGCACCCCGAGCATCTAGGACACATACTATCTGGTTTTCCAGCTCATGCGGGAACGACCTACATCCAAAGGCACAATGCGGCCCTAAGAGTGCTTTATTACCATCTCTGTCACTCTTACGGCATCAGCCCAAATACTCTCTGCTAAACGCTCCTGGGGAAATAAACTCAATTGTCGAGAATGAGAAGTGTCGGATATACTGGAACTTCATATTCTCGACAATTGTTTCTGTTGCGCACTCGAGGCCTGACATAGTTCTTCTTGACTTCGAGAAACGAATCATGTTCGTTATCGAATTTTCGGCAACAGCGGACAAAAACATCCCTGCGTGTCAACAAAATGCTAAGACACTTGCGAAAAAAATGCAGAAGGCGTTCGTTCTTGGGTCGCTCCGTGTCCTCACGGTGCACGAGACTTTTTTGGATCAGCGTATTGAATTCGGCGCAAACTGTAACCACCTATCTCACGGTCTTGAGACATGGTTACAGCTGAAATTTTACCGCGATTTCGCTGGGAGCGGGTGCAATTTTTCAGATTAGCACCTGCTCCCAGTGAAATCCTGCGGTTGTCCTTCTGAAAAACTTTTAATCATATATGTATACATATATAATATATAGATAACATAAGTTGGTTCACATATTTATCTCGCGCTACGCTCTCGGTCTTTGTATTTCCCCCACATTTGCGCCCAGACCTTTTAAAATTAACCTTCATCCGCTCGCATGAACGGCAGATTGGCCGTCATTTGCGAATTACTTTGCGTCATTCTTCACAGATTATCAACAGCGGGATGCGAGGGATATGTATTCTTTAGTAAGACTCCCCGCCACTAGCCAAGACTCTAGAACAATCAAATCATTCGCATCCGGAAACTGAGATTTTTTTCTCTGGATGAGAATGTAAAAATTAAATTTTTGGAAAAACGACACAAGAGACGAAAGAAAATGAAAAGACAAAAGTTGTTTAGCCAAACACGATCTACAAATTTATTATAAACTCTTGTTATAAAAATGCATCAAAAATAAAAAATTTACTTTTTGGGAAAACGACACAAGCTACAATAACTTTTTATTTAACAGAATTTTTCGCCGAAATTATATCTACAAATTTGCTTAGAACCACTTTATATCAGTATGCGTATTTTCGATTTAATAGGATGCACACTTTTTATAAATATAAAAACAAGACAATGAAATTACGTATGTTTCAATACCAGTCCATATTATGAATTGTGATGATATAAATTTATTGAAATGATAGATTTTCAGGGTAGCTGAGAATAAAAATGAGTGCAAAATAAGGAGCCAATATTGAAAAAATGCTGAAAATAAAATTTGTACATTATTTTTCAAAATCTGAATAATCAGTACCCGCTGGAGATACATAAATAAATATTATATACATTTAATATGGTAACGTTGAACATTATGTTGAAAGGTTCAGATTTTTGATAAAATCGAGTGCGAAGCACGAGATTCTTGATGAGAATGTGTTCATGAAAGCCAAAGGAGCTCTAACGAAAGAGAATTCACAATCACCAAATTACAGTTGTCGATGCTTTAAAGTTCTGTGCACAAATACGGGGGAAATACATAGACCGATCGCGTCGCGCGAGGTAAATACATCATCGAGCGCGAAGCGCGAGGACCAGCAGTCGCGCGCCCCAGGCGCGCTCAAACTTGCGAGCCGCGCGCGCATCGCGCGATGAGAATGTTCCCGCGCAGCGGACAGATTTTTTAAAGCTATAATTGCTCTTCAAGATTTTCTCTCGTATCTCACGTCGTTTGGCCCAAAATTTGAATTTTATATTTTTTCATAGTATTTTCGATAAATAAACCCGAAATAACCTACTAAAACCTATCAAACAATAGTTTGGAAACATTTTTAGGCCTTTTTAAAAGAAATAATTAGTTCTTGAGACTTTTTTTACATTTTGCGTCGCTTGGCTCAAAATTTGAATTTTCCACTTATTTATTTTCTATTCAGAAAACCAAAAAAGACGATTCGTATCGAAAAATGGTTAATACAAACAACTTTTGTTAAGTATCTGTCGTCGTTTAGTATAAAAATGGAACATTCGATTCATGGATAATAAACCGTTACCGTTGGTCAAGGAATGGCGGTTAACGAACTCATTCCTTTTTTTAGGTCCTAAAAAAGGTTTGCTAATGCTCGATTTGATCCGTTCATTTTATCGAGAGTTATCGTGTTTACGGACGGAATTTTCGATTTTTCAAAAAGATTCAAAAGGTTTTATAACAATTTCAAAAAGGGATTTCAAAAAGCAATGTTTTTCTCTTCTTGACTTTGTTCATAACGTGCGTCGTTTGGCTTAACATTTTCATTTTCGATTGATTTTTTTAATTTTGTAAATGCTATAACTCTGTTAATTTTCTTTTCATCTAAAAAATTAATTCGCAAAAATGGTTTGGCTTTCTGAGTACTACGAAAACTCTTAAATACAATATTTAAATTTAAAAACATGGCTTCAAACATTTTGAAAATGGTCTAACTTTTTGAATTTCTATCCAAAACAACTGGTTAACGTACTGGTTCTTTCTTTTCAGACCCAAAAAAGGTATGCCGAAGCTAGATTTGATCCGTTCATTTTTTCGAGATTTAGACATTCTCCATCATAAATGATAAGAATTTAAACAATTTTTTGGTTGAAAATCTTATTATGCTGGTTGAGGATTCAATTTTTTTGTTCAAAAATCGTATGTTTTGCTTGAATTCGATTATGTTTTATTTAAAATTAGGATGTTTTTTCGTTGAAATGTTAACTATTACATTTTTCGTTAGGGTTTCATCTTTTTTTATTAAATTGGACTGTCTTTGATTTAAAATTGAACTCTTCTTTTCTGGTTGAAATATCAAATATTACATTTTCTTTTAAGAATGGATCGTTATTGATTGAACGTGCAACTGTACTTAAAAAGTTATTCTGCTTGGCTTAAAAATTCAATTATTTGGTTGAAACTGCAACTTTTTTTTTGGTTAAAGTAAAATTTTTTGCGCTAGGAGTTTGACCATTTGATTAAAAATTTTAAAATTTGGTTGTTTTTTAAATTTTTTCGACGGATTTCGAAATAGGATTATGTTAGGAATCACGAGCTATTGAAGTTAATCTTCCAATTGTCAAAATATGTCGAAAACTGAGATTTTTTGCAAAGCCTCATTTTTTACTGATCATACACATATATTTGGATATATATTTTTGTGAAGGATGAGAAAATTCTTGATCTATCGAATGTTTTAAAAAAATATAAAATTTTTGTAAAATATCAAAATGGCCGGCACTTTTCTAAAAATATTAAAAATGAATTTTCTCAAAAAGTCTACTTTTCCAATCTAATTTTCTTATGGAAGATTGTTGACAATATGCACTACATTTTTCACAGATGACCTTTATAGGATAAACTGCTTTTCCAGCAATAAACATATTTTTTCTCAAAGAATGAAAATATTCCATTTTTGCGTAAAATGCTAAGAAAAAGGGTAAATGTGAAGAGTAGATATTTGCTTAGACTTGTCATTTGCACAAAAACGTATTTTACACTTTTTAAAAGGCTGCATTCCATCTACTTAAATATTTACAAATATTATCGAAAAAATAATAATTCTTAATTTCTTGATCACCACTAAGTAAGTTTTTACCAAAATTTCAGTTTTTATATAGCCGCTTGAGCTGAAAAATTGCGCGGATTGATACAAATTGATTATCGATTACAAATAGACCCACGCTTTTCGGTACATCCGCAGTTGAA